>JAFVLL020039555.1:0-19604 GCA_021397915.2 Tor tambroides | reverse complement strand
ATAGATAGATAGATAGATAGATAGATAGATAGATAGATACGGACAGAGAGACGAACAGACGGACAGACGGACAGATAGATAGATAGATAGATAGAGACCGAGCGACAGACAGACAGACAGACAGACAGATAGATAGATAGATAGACAGACAGACAGACAGACAGAGACCGAGCGACCGACAGACAGACAGATAGATACTGTAGATAGACAGATAGATAGATAGATAGATAGATAGATAGATAGATAGATAGATAGAGACCGAGGGACCGACAGACAGACAGACAGACAGACAGATAGACAGATACTGTAGATAGATAGATAGATAGATAGATAGATAGATAGATAGATAGATAGATACGGACAGAGAGACGAACAGACGGACAGACGGACAGATAGATAGATAGATAGATAGATAGATAGATAGATAGATAGATAGATAGATACCGACAGATGGACAGAGATAGATAGGCAGATGGATGATAGATAATATGAATGACAATATTAAACCTAAATATTACATTTAGAAAAATAAAATAAGACAGACAGACAGAAAGATAGATAGATAATTTATTTACATACATACTTGGAACTTATAACTGGCCATGAGTTTGAATGAAGAGTTCAGACATGCAGTAGTTTGCATGTGTCTCTTCTCTACAATCTCATGAAGACATTGCGTACTGCTACTGAGGTCCGTTCTTCATTTGCATTCACAGCCAACAGGGGGTATAACTATACGACATGGATGGAAATGCAAAATGATCCGTTTCACTCAAAGCACATACTCTCACAATACTGCAATTTCACGCTATACAGCTCTAATTCCCAATCATTTTAGGACTGTCTTGTTTCATTTAGTGTGAGTGGTCAGATTAAATAATCCATCACGAGTGTCTACAAGGTGCCATGAAGAGAAAATCTTGGCCTTTAATCAGTTTAAATAAGTGAGCGGTTTCATATCCTCATAAATCAGGGCATTTGGACACAAATTATAACTTTGTGACAAGTTGCCCACTCACTGGCAGCATACAAATTTAATTGATCGATTTAGTGAGGCTACAACACAAATTCGATTTACTCTAAGATATAAATCTGCGCGAGACACTCGGCTCATTAAAAGCAGCTAGAGCGAGGACCAGGGGTGACTTATTTTGAGTTAGACACAGATTCAAACAGTGGTCATGACACGGAGCATCTGAAAGCCCTCCAGTGAAAATCTCCCCACATCACAGCACATCATGCCTGGAAGCAGAGAGACAGCGGGGTTATCGGCAGCTTTATGGGGCGGATTCCTATAGCCTTGGCCCTCTGTGAGTGATGATGGATATACCACACACAGACAAGCCAGAGACAGTTCTCTTTATAGTCAGTGAGAAAGTCAGCTTAGACAGACAGCTTACACATTTCCCAGGATCCTCCTTACTCGTTCCTTTACCCTCAAAACTGAGACAAGAATTCTGCAGCAGGGGCTTTCAAACTGGGGTCCACACGAGGCTATTTAGGGTATGTATAAACCAATATTAATTTATTAACATCATACTTCTTTTTTTCCAGGGCTGTCAAAGTTATTGTGTTCACATACAATATTATTTTGGTTACCAACCCTAATGCTAAGAAGAAGAAAAAAATAATAATAATTTGCTTTGGCATGAGAACAGTAAAAATACAGTATATACCTCAAATATTACATTCAAAAAATAAAATAAAATAAAAACAAAAACAAAAACAAAAACTTTTTGGCACATACATTGGGCAAGTGGTTTGGAAAATGGATGGATATTATATAATATTATATTATATTATATTATTTGTTACATTATAAAAATACATAGAAACAAATATAAGATAAAGTTAAAAATAACAAAAATTATAAACACTAAGTTATAAATAAATAGGTCTTTATACATGGAAATATATAGTTACCATAATATTTTAGTCCTCACTAGTAGAACATCATATTGGGAACATTTTAAAGTTTGAAAGCCCCTGTTCTATGGTAATGAGGCAGAGTCAAATGAGAGGTAAAGGTTAAAGGGCAAAGAGCATTCTGGGAAGACGTGCTCTCTCAAATCTCATTACACACTAGTATGCACCGACAGAGAAGACTCCAGAGGTAAAAGAAAGAAAGAAAAAAAAGCTGCTAATTCTTTCATTGGCACTCTGCACTAGCTGACTGAGCAGTGAGACTTCCTCTAAGGCATGAATCAGATATAATCCCAAATAAACCTACAAAAAGTTAGAGGAATTAAAGCTGAACAATTTAAACAAAATGTCCCTCTTTCCGCATGACATGTTTTCATTAGGAAACACCAGCATTAAACCTTCTCAAATGAAGGTGCCCACAATGACACTGCATTCTTCTGGACCTCCCTCTCCCCCGCCTCCTGGCAGGATTTTATTACGCTAATCATTTTTCATGCACTGCACTAACGAGGATGAATTCACTTGTGAGAGAGCAGCCCCATGCCTCCAACCAAATAGACTCATTTAATGGCACTAAAACGCCTGCTATTAGAGCAAACTGCTTTTAATCTTCCTAATCAAATGGCACATAAATTTGTCAGCTCCGCTCGGTGTCCTAGCAGCCGCGAGGGCATGACCTAGCATTAGCACGAATCAGCACGACAACAGGCGATATACAAACGCAACCACACACACAACAGCCTGAGGATGACTGGCTTATTGGGGATCGTAACTAGATTGAGCTTTTGGGATGTTAACGTAGCTCTCATCGCAAGCAGGAACAGGTTGGAAATGGTTAGTTATGCCACATTTCTGTTTAACAACACATCTGGAGCAATAAAACTTTCACCTCTGGAAGAATTTCTGGCCTGATTCGCATTGTTCGAGTTTGCACTAGATAACAAAAGTGTCTGCTAAATGTAAATGTAATATTATAGCTAGGTGGTTTAACAAATGTTTATGATCTATTATTCTTTTAGCAGATGCTTTTATTATGTTGCATTTATGTAAAATTGTTAGGAAATGTGATATCTTAAAGGGATAGTTCACCCAAAAATGAAAATTCTGTTACTCACCCTCATGTCGTTCCAAACCTGTAGAACCTTTGTTCATCTTCGGAACACAAACTAAGATATTTTTGATGAAATCCGAGAGCTTTCTGACTCTCCACAGACAGCAACACAACTGACACGTTCAAGTCCCAGAAACGTAGTAAGGACACTGTTAAATGTCCATACTATGGACGTACATGCGTTGTTGAACTCTTGTGAACATGGGTTGACTGACATGGAAGAGAAGAAATTGTTGAATAAACTTATTTTTGTTTTCTCTGCGCACAAAAAGTATTCTTGTAGCTTCATAACATTACAGTTGAACCACTGATGTCACATCGACTATTTTAACGATGTCCTTACTACCTTTCTGGGTCTTGAATGTGTCCGTTGCATTTCATCAAAAATATCCTGATTTGTGTTCTGAAGATGAACAAAGGTCTTACAGGTTTGGAAAGACATGAGGGTGAGTAATAAATGACGGAATTTTCATTTTTTGGGTGAACTATCCCTTTAGTGGTTTTTGTTATTTGCCAACTTAGGTTTTCTAAAGATGCGTCATTATACTAGTATCACGATTCTTCCTTTTATCACAAATACAAAAGTGAAATGATAGCGATATTTTAACAGTGTCTTTCATTTACAGACTGATTGTTCAAACTGACTGGTCCAACCCAACAATGTACTTGCATTATCATGGATTATGCAAGTGTGTGTGTGTATATATACGCACTACACACACACACACAAATTTTATCACTTCGAAAATGATTTTAATGTTTATTTAGTGCTCAAGAGACAGAAAGTTATATTCAATGTGTTCTTGTTGAATAAAGCTTCATTTTTTGTTTAAAAAACAATATTAAACATTTGAACATATACACACAATATAAAATAGAATGCATATAATTAAAAATAAAAGTTAGCAACCTAACTTTTGATCGCATTCTTCAAGATTGCATTCTTCTGAGTAATAAGCCATGCTGAAAGAGCCCATCAAAGTTGAAAAAATAAAATATTAATTAAAAAAACCCTAATTTCCAGCAGATCCCAAGCATACATAAGCATGAGGTCAGGTACGGATGATTAAACGGCCTCACATTCATCAGACCTGATTAGAGCCGAGGTCTCCTCCTGTCTCCCTCTCATCTGCCTACAGATAAAGCAGCCCCTCGAAAAGGTTGCAATCAATCTTTATCATTTTGTCTTGTCTTGTAGTTCAATGAAAATTAATGGAGTCTGCACCTTATTTATTTTCTGCTAAAGAAAACAGAGTAAAATGACTTTCAGCTTAATGGGGTGAAGCCACCTTTACTCATAATACAGTGGCATTAATTGGGAAATCCAACTCTTCCATCCCCTTTCACAATGGTGGATCATCTGCAGCGCAATAGGAAATGAAAATAACGTGAACATATGATGTAACACGTAACACCGATGTCATTACCCAGTAGACCATTAGAGGCGCTACAGTACTAAAGTCTCGGAGGTGCACCAGCATTCGTCTGATAGAGGTCACCTCAGAGGCAATCGCTCTAAGTGTTCTTGCTAGCAATAAAGAAGGAGATTAAACATAGGCTTTAGCTTCAGTCACTGGACAGAAGACAGAAAAGCAATCAAGCAAAAACAGCTTTTTCTTTCCTGGGCTTCTGCACTGTCAGAGATTGTTACTTGGTATCTCTTCATCCTTCAGTGTATCCCCTCCGTTTTATTTACATAAACCAAAGTAAGACCCTCGACCTGCTGACAGATCAAAGGGTCATTATAAGTAATGCAGTTTCAGCATCGCATTAACCTAATGAAAGCAGTGACTCGTGGAACGCTTCCCAAGATGCACTGCTCTTTTCGTGTCTCCCCTCCGAGGTCAGCATTACTGCTTAGAAGTTCAAAAAGAAGCGGATAACGGAGGCGGATGCTGAATCCATAGTCTTTTTGGCATCTGCACTGCATACAAACTCGCTTACTTTTCCTCTTTGCGTCTGACTTTGTCAATTCAGCTCTGATTAAGTGGAAGGTCTGAGGCGTCTGAAAGCAGTGCCAGCTTTACCGAGCCATAATAGAGCTGCTTTTTAGAGGGCAGCAAACTGCCATTTCACATACCTGGGAGAAAGAAAGATCGGCAAGTGACTCATATGCCCACCGAGAGGCTAAATGTGGTATAAATGACAGCATTAGACAGTAATACTAGAGGAGCAAAGGACTGAACATCGTGAAAAATGGCAAGCTGAGTGACTGGACTAAAAGACTGAGTAATGACCGTAGAAGAATTGTCACTCTGCAAAGTAGGTAATCACACAGGCTTCAACCCACCTAAAGCTTGGTGATAACATACAAATAGTGTTTGAAAGATGAAAGCCATTGCTTTCCTGCTGAAATATGAAAATGATTATCAAAACTATGATTATCCATCCTTTACAAAGAACTAGAAATCTTTGCATTCATGTTACAAGATCAAGTGAAAAGCAAAGACTGATCAATTCACTATTAAAAAAAAGTCAAAATACTTTTGGTAATGTAAGAAACTTCCTTAAAATGAAATAATAATTAACTTAACTTAACCTAAATTAAAATCAAAACAAAACAAAATAAAAAATTAAATAAAATACGGTATTCTTGGGTATTTCAAAGAATACCAATGTGCTGCAATAGCACATCTAAAAAAGGCATTTGTAAATAAATTAAAATAAGTAAATACCATTGTGCTGCAATAGCACATTTAAAAAGGTACTTGTAAAAATTAAAATAAGTAAATGCATACATAAATTCTTAGTTTTTTTTACCTCAGTGCTGTTAATAGAGCTGTTTCAATTTGTTTCAGTAATGCTGGCTGAGCAGAGTGTGCTTCTTTCAAATGACTAAATAGCTTGTGCTATTAATAACGCAGGGAATAACACAAAACTAGAAGTAGAAAATGACTGGGTTTCAATATTAAAGGTCGTGCAAACAGATGTCCCTCTCTAATGTTAATCATATCAGCTTCTTAATGGTTTCTAAATTAAATTTCAACATACAAGCATGCAATTAACATGTTCACTGGGGCAGAAAACAGACGTTGCAGTGTCGTGTATCATTATCTCAGTGGAATCAGCACTAGACTAAACTTCCACTTGTTCCATATGAGTCAGATGATTCATACATGTGTGTGTTTGTGTTTTCAGGCCATGCACTGTAGTAATGAGGATATCCAGCTTGGGTTTCATCAACAATGCTGGAAGTTTTAGAAACATTCATCCTTCATGAACCTACTGGATGACCATGAATTAGACATCTCCAATACTCTGCTGGAGTTCAAGTATTTTGTGTTAACTGCTGCAGTGAAGCATTAAGACTGAGACAACGAAGAGCTTTTTTGGCCCATATGAGGCCTTGTACTCATCTGACCATTCAAGAGAATCTATTGCTTGACAAATGAAGATTTGTTTTTGCTCATCTGTAAACCAATTCAGAGGGCAGAACATCAAGAAACTTGGGAGTAATCAAATGTACCCGTAAGAGACTAGCCGATCCAATTATTTCTCTTCATTTGTTTTCAAAATGAATGTGGACAACCTCTCCCTGGATGTCACCGCTGAGAAATGTTTCACTCTTCTAGTACAAATGCACTTCCATTTACGGAAACAAAGCAGTTTGGACACAAACAAACAGCACAACTGTGAGAAGCTAAGACAATATCCATTTAAGAAGTTCTAGGCTTCAGTGTCACAGACAAGATTAGAAATAAACAATGTACAAAAGCACCTGAAAGGCAAAAATCTCTCATAAAGTATCTAAAAACTCCACCTACTCATGACGACACCATAATACTGAAGTTTCCACAAACATCTTGTTTCACAATCTTCATTCCCACAAACCCTTTGTTTCAAGACAAGTTATAATTGTGCGAAAGGTGAAAAATGTAAAAAAATTTCAATGTTAAAATAGTCCAGTATTCCAAATAGTCAAAAATGAGTAATTTTAATGTTTATAGCAACCCTTAAATCACTAGCAAAAATGTACTATAATATAAATAAACTTAAATTTAAATATATAATATAATATAATATAAGCCAGGAAACAACTTAACATGCCAAACCATAAGATCTTCTTTCAATATTTTTTTCAATAGCTTTCTGTATTTATGGATTTCCACTTTTATAGTCTGTTAAGAGTTGGAAAAATATATAAATATTTATATATAAAATATATATTTATATATAAAATTATATAATATATAATATAATAATAATATTAATAATATATATATATTATATATATAACATTTATATTTATTTTTTAAATATATAAAACATAAATAATAAAAATAAATAATAAAAAAATCTTTGCTGCCAATTTGCTAAAATGTTCCCGTCCAAAAACTCGATTTCCTCCCGCTCTCTAAATATGTCGTTATGGACATCCAGGTTATTGATCCATGAGAGCAAATGTTGCATCCTCACTCCCAGACTCGTCCTGCGTCTATCCCTCAAATGATGTCAGTATCCCTTCCGTAAGAAAACAATGCAATTTATTCTTCCCACACAGAAGCTTGATCCCAAAGCACAGCTAGTGATGCTGAGTCTGGGACTGGGATACAGGAAAAAGAGAAGGGTTGGGAGAGAACAAGCAATGGAAAGAGAGCGAGGAAGAGGGTGCTCTCCTGCTGTGCAAGCATGGTCAGCTTGCCCCAGAATTTCGGGCTCGTCTCCAGTTTGCATTCGGCAAACGCACCCTCTGCAAACAATGGCCACTTATGTTTCCATAGGGACTGCAGCTTATGGGTAGGCTTGACTCTCTCTGCTCAAGAGAGGCTCATTAAAGTGCTGAAAAGCTCCATACAACATGGTGCAGTGTGCAAATCTGCGAAACATGCCGCACTGACCGCACAAGGTGATTTAAATAGTGAGGTGAAAAATACTGCAAATGAAAGGAACCACAGCAGATGGCCAACCAACCATTAAAAAGCAAAAATTTTGAGAAAAATGGAAAAAGCCAGAGACCACTAGTGAATAAACTGTGTATGTACATCAGATCAGTACTATATATTATATATACTATATGTATTTTATATAGTATTATTAGTTGAAAATCAAAATCCATCTTTAATACTTTCATACTATTTTCCCTTGAGGTATTTAAAACAATAAATAAATAAATTAAAATATTTACTATATTTAAAGTACAGACTTTTAATATTGATAAAAAATAATTATTCGCTTATCAGATGGAATTTTGAAATCACGTCATCCCTAAATTCTGAATCCCAGACTTTGTGGACTCCACCATATTTATTTCAAAAGCATGACGACATAATCGATTTCAAAATGCGACGCACGGTGCAAATCTGATTAGATTACAAAACGGAAGAGTTACAAATTGTTATTTATAGCTCTGCGAGGTCTGACATAAAGCGGAGCGAAACCCGAGATCGTCTACCTACATGATGACAGCAGGAATTCAGGAAAAAGTGGCAGACATCTGGTTTATCCAGTGCCCCGTTCTCACATAACAGGCTAATAAAGTGTGAATGCTGGAAATGTATAGCTCAGAGCTGTGGATTCTTTCCCCCCTCCGTACGGCTCCTCGGAGAGGAATGCTGAGCAGGTTAACACAAGAACACTCAGACACGCCTGCACAGGTCCCCTTCCTCTATACATTTACTCCCACACAAAGACACCACCTTCCCAGCTGACATCTAGTCTTTGTGCGACGCCTTTTGAAGTGACTGTGAAGTAACTGACCACCTTGCGCTGACAAGATGAAAAAGACAAAAGTGAGCTAACGTTACAAAAAGGAGCCGGAAGTCATCCATGAGGGACAGGAATTCTAACTGTGCGTTCCGGCTTTTGTTAATGCCATGCAGGACGGCAAAGGGACATATTCTCCAGATATTTGCCCTTGCTGTGGAAAATGGGTGGAACAATGGATCTTGTCGACTTCCATTATGGGTGCATGGATGGATTGGCTGAGCCCCGTCACCCAAAAAGCTCATGTTACCTGCACCAGACAAAAACACCCACCAGCTACCAGAGTCACCAGACGAGACACAGACATTAAACACACAAAGAGGAAGACGTGTGCCCTACATGTACCTGATATACAAAAGGCAGGCACACTAACACACAGACACTGGCTAAATGGTTGAATCATTATATGCAAATTAAAAATACTGAGAGGTCTATCACCGACAGCAGGGTTGCAAAAATTTTTTTTACACAAAATTAGTCTTTATTAGTCTTTTTAAATTTCATCCAAGGAACTGTTCATCCAAAAAATTAAATGTTTATCATTTATGCACCTTCATGTCTATGGATATACCAATACATTATAATTCTGTCTGACATTGATAAGCAAGAGTAATTTTTGTTTTTAATAATGCATAATCACCAACAAATCAATATCCAGTATTCTATACTTAAATCTGAATGCAAAAAAATACAATTAAAAATAAAGTAATAAATTTAAAAAAATGAATGAATGAATGAATGAATGAATAAATAAATAAATAAATAAATAAATACATACATACATACATACATACATACTGCCAATAACAATAAATTCCATATTCATTTTCTATTTTTTGTGCATGACAATTTACACTTTCAAAAAAAAAAGTAAAAAATGTGGGATTGGTCACAATGTCATTACATAGTCCCACAATAAATTGCACCATAGTTATTTTTTGCATGTGTGCATGACAATTTATTTTTCCAAAAAAGGACAAACGTACCATGTGTGATTGGTCACAATAACTTAACACATTGTACAACTTTTTTAATTTTTTATTGATTTTTTTTTTTTTAATCATTTTAATTTTTGTAATTATTGTCCTTTCTGCAGTTTGGAAATTATGTTTTTCATGGCAAACAAGAAAAAAAATGACAGGGTCAGAATGAAATGAGGGTGAGTAAATGTCAATTTTATATTTCCGTGAACTATTCCTATGGCAAGCATTAAGGCCAAGAATCATGGGTATAATTCATCTTTAAAACCTTTTTAAAAGTGGACGCCCAGCAATCTTCAGGCTGCACACCTGCAGTGTCAAGAAATCAAATCATTTGGTTTAAAAGAAATTTCTTTTGTCCTCACACTATTTCTAAACCCTTAATAAGAAAGAAAAAGTAAGGTAAGAGGTGAGGAAGTAGAGATAAAAAGAACAGGGCACCTTGGCAGATCAGCCGAGGCCTGTGGGTGGAAACAGAATCACTGGAATTCCTGCCTCAGATGGCATGTTCCTAATCTCATTATCTGAATGAGTATGAAATCTGCATTCCTGCACCCCTTCACCTCCCCTCCCGGGCCTGGTCCACTTAGTCTCTCCCTCTCTCTCACTATGACAGCGGACACTTCAAAAGACTCTCTTGAATGAGTCTCTAGAGAAACGGGATCCGGCACAGAGAAGCCACTCATCTGTAATCTATAGAGGACGAGCATCTCCACCAGTGATCAGGATGACCTGTCAAACACGGCCTATCACTACAGGCATAGAGAAACATGCGTATAATGGCACCAGCTGGATAAGATAAAGTGCTTTTTAAAGCTGCAAAATGGACTGGAAAGGATTTCTATATCTGTCAGCTCTGACTGAATGTGTTTTTTCAGTCAGCGAAGTGTCAAGACTGACAGCAGACAGGTTCAAACTGACCCACTTTAGCATGACCTGCTAGCAATCCCAGAACAGCAAGATCTCATGAGAAAGGGAGCTGTCAGTGTGAGGAGCAATACATATGAGGCGGAATTCAAAACATGATTGAAACCATTTAGAAAAATAAAACAAAATAAAATAAAATAGAAGTTTACATTTTAAATTTTAAAACATTTTCACTGTGGTCTCTCACTGAATCTGACACACCCACAGTTCATTTATGTGCAAATGCAATAAAGGATCAAACGACAAAACATATCATAGAAAGAGTGTACAGAAGCGTAGCACACTAAATATCAAATGTCAAGGTTAAACGCAAGGGTGAAACCTAAATAAACAAGCTAATCAGCATGATTTAAAGGTGAGCACTGCCTCAGACGTGTCCTCTGAAAATGTTGCAGGCTCTATGTCTGTGTCATTGGTCTGGGTGAGTCCGTCGGTTTGATAAAGGTGACTGTCTCTGTCATTGCCAAAAATACAATAGGTAACCTTTTCATAAGTTGACTGAGCAGTGCAGAAAACATAAAAACATAAATTTTTAACACATACATACCCACACCCACAGTAGCAAGACATCCTTAAAGCAGTTAGGTGAACTTTCCCAGCTACAGCTCTTTAACAGTTCTGGGAAAATTAATAGTTAAAACATTTCGAAACCACAGAGGGCAGGGGGAGCATAAAAATCCTATTAACCAATACAAAGGCCGCAGTGTTTGGCTCTGACCCTACGGCACTCTGCTTTAATGAAGTGGCCCGTTAGCGCTGAGTTAGCACCAGGCCAAGATAAAAAAAAAAAAAGTAAATAAACAGCTGATGGAGAATAAAAACTGCATCGTTCACTTTGAAGAATGCACAAAGACAAATATTAGCATTCTGCTGGACTACGCCCTCCGCATCATGCTTCATTATGAACTAAGCCAGTGCAATGCCAGCTGGGATACATGCTCAGTAACGGGACAAGCACCCACTCCCATGAGATAGGATCCAATAAAAGAGCCATTTAGAGCGGGGATTGAGGTGCTGGGGAGGGCGCTAGGAGGTTTACAGGAAGGCACGGGCTTCAGCAGATGAAAGGGCCTCTCCCTCACGTCCGCTTTATGAGACAGAGCGCTTGTTTTGACTGTCTCCTGGCTTTTAATATACATGATAAAGGACGTCCTTAGAAAGGACGGCTTAAAAGCACAGGCCCACCACTGACAAAAAAGCACACGGCTTCCTCACAATACCGATTGTGTGTGTCTCAGCACTGCTTTTCATGTGAGACTTCCTGGATAAGTACAAAAAAAGACAGGATGCTCCAGAAACTGTGGGCTTCTTCTCATTTTTGGATTATCAGCTACATGAAACAAATGGAAACCATGTGTCCTGGAGTGAATGGTTTTGCTTCTTCACTTGTTTTCTCTCATTGGACACATTTTTATGTGTATTGATTCATCCACCCAGCAGACACTGAACAAACATTACAAACACTTGGCTGAGAGGAGTAGAGGGGGCTGTTTGTTCACAGCAGGACTGCCGTACACTGGCCAACACTGCATACGAAAGCACTTGAGAACAGACACACACATTGCTATTCCATCCCATTCTCTCATTGTCTTTCTCTGTCAAGGCGTGACAGGTGCAGACACCAGTTTACAGCAGGGCTGGGATAAAGGAAGTACTGCTGAAGAAAACAGACGAAAGGAAATGGCGGCTATCAATATTCAGTAACAAATAACATGATAAAAATGCAACCAATTACACCCTCTTGACCTGTATGTTAATTCTGTAATAATACTTATCATCTTCAAGAGAGGATCAGCCTGGTAAATCTGGCAACCAACTTATTAGCTTATTACTAGCCTTGTTGTCTACAACCTATATAGACAACTGTCTACTGAGGTAAACAACAACAAAACAACCAACTAACAACATAAATGCGTGATTTGAAACGTTACATTGTCAACAGCTTCAAGAACCACACAAACAGTGTACAAAAGAAGCCCACAACTGACACTATGAGATTAGCATGTTGCTAAGCTAATGACAAAAAAGAGTAGAGGAAAGAAAATGGTGGCACAATAACAAATATTAGGGCTGCCAATTTAAAGTGTACATTTTTCATGATAAATGATGCAATCAGATAACAAGATAAACTGAAATTTGATCACCTTGCTTTGATGTTGCTAAGCTAACTACATCAATAAAAAATTGGTGTAGGAACAATTTTCTCTCAGAAGCTGCTACAGTAGTAAATTTCACAATCATAATGTCAAGTAAAACACTGAACGGCACATGAAATTTTGACATAAAATAGCTGAAATAGTATTTTCTTGTAAAACGTAATTCAGTCATCTTTCTTTAACTTCAAAAAAAGAAACACTGTATAGAAGGTAGTATAAGGAGGGAAATGGTCGCTCTCAATTCACAACAATAAATACTAAGACTATCAATTAAAGTGCTAATTTAGTATGATCAAGTTCATCATGTCACTAATTTATTTATTTATTTGTAATCAATTGAAATCCCTAATAAATATTAATAACGGATTGCTGCAGTAATGAGAATAAAAACCACGTATAGCATTTCATGTTTGCGCATAATGTTGCTGTCTGACAACGTGGTAGTGTTGTTTATATTTACTTCCTGTCCCAACATGATCAGTCTTGGAAGAAAGACTGAAGGAAAAGCATGAGGGCTGCAATTACAGCTGATGGAGATGTGAGAAAGCACCGGGTATGTGGAGAGAAGAAAAAAGGAGTGATATAGAGACAGATGACGGCTTATTGGGGAATGATGAAAGTCAGCGAGTGTCTTACCTGAAATGGCAGTCCGCAAGGCCAGTGATGGAACATGAAAGAGAAGGAGAGAAAAAAAGTCATGTTAGAGTACAGAAAAATCTGGCAACCAACTTATTATCTCTGTGCCAAAACCTAGCGAGCTGCCTTGAGGTCTGTAGCCTACATAAGCAGCATGCTAACCATAATGGTACCATTAAGTGAATTTTTTGTAACACTACACTGGCAGGGATTTGAAAGTACAACAGACACGACTCTCAATGAATGCAAAAAAAGTGCTACATTTTAATATATTTTAAAATGTAATTTATTCTGGTGATGGCAAAGCTGAATTTTCAGCAGCCATTATTCCAGTATTCAGTGTCACATGATCCATCAGAAGTTATTCTAATGGAATTCAAGGAATTCATTTCTTTTTATTATCAATGCTGAACACAACTGAGCTGTTTAATATTTTTTGTGCAAAGCAACAAACATTTTTTCAGCACTTACAGTTTCAATTTTATATTCTACAAGTCATTCTCAGGGTATGTGCAGCCAGTTTGGAGTGTCTAAGATATTATGCTGAATATTCAAAGCTGCTTCCAGAGAAGGCCCCTCAAGAGTATCAAGACGTATAGAGTAATTTCCCTTCAGATGTAGGTAGATGGGAAGGTAGATACTTTCTTTATCCCTGAAGGGATATGTAATGCAACACAGCTGCAACATCAAACAAAGAGCGTTTAAAAGCACAGCTATACATCCGCACAGTGAGTTTGAACAGTTGACAGTTTATGTCTTCAATATAGTAGTATACTGAGGTCTGCCAAGCTCCATCCTTTCCTCAGCTGCCATCTTTCAACTCTCTGACACTCTCTGAAATATTTACAGCAAGACCAGACACATGTATAATTTCCCCAGCCAGCTCCACCGTGAGCCAAAATCCAGTAACCAGGACAGTCGCCTTTTAACGTCGTGCATATTTAAAGGCAGATTGAGATACACTTGAGCTTCCCTCTTGGAACATAAACGAATGGCTTCATGACAAATTACAATAGTTTCTAAAACAGGAAATGGAGAAGAAAATAAGCAGAGAAATTTTAAAGGAACAAATCCTGACAAACACTCCCTCGAAAATCCTTGACATGAAACCCGAAATGGTAAGGATGATCTCCTTTTGAAAGAAAAAGGAATGCTAAACTCATACACCCATTAACAATAAAACAAAGCAGAAATTTTTGAGTAAAACAGGATATTTAATGAGAAAAAAACTTGTTTTTATCCATTGGGAATTGATTATATTATGATTAAACATTAGAATATAGATCTACTCACACTAAGAACTGTATCTATAAGTTTTAATAAAATAAAGCTACATAGCTATTTGAATTTTGGTTGATATTAACCAACAGCTCACAAGGCCTTCGTGATGTCATCAAGAAAGGAATTCATTTTTAGAGAAGACCGACAGAAAAGACACACATTTTTAATCTTTAGAATAATGGAAAATCACAATAAGACCAAAAGAGTGAATTAAAAAAACTAAATAGAGTGGATTTCAATTTCGCATTGACTTGAAAGACAGAAAACTCTGGATGAGGAACCCTGCCAGATGAGCACTTGTGCTTGAAAGCATCAAAGCTGACCCTGTGTAAAGCACGGGCTGACCTGAAACACAAAACATATCAATGTGCTTAAAGGGAAGTTAATAATGGACTCAGGTGCTTAGGGCTCTTCTAAGAGAAAGTGTGAGAAATTGGGAAGGTCCCGTGGAGGACGTATTGAAAGGCGCCTACTAGTACTTTGCACTGGATCACACATGAGGTCAGCACTCCTTCAGAGGGTTTAAAGATCTGTTTTTGTGTGTAAAGATGTGAGAGAAGGGGCAAGGGGAGGAGGAACGAAGGGGTTGATGCTCTTCCTCTATCAGGCTGCTGGTGCCATGATACAGAGATAACCTGCGCTGGGGCAAGATGCTAGACAAAATATGACTCTTCCCCCGACCCCCCATCGACATGATACGCATCATGTCTGGTCTGCATGTTCACTCTTTTGTATGTGGCCAAAACATAGCGAGGATGGCAGACAAAAAGCATCCTTTAAAGATCTTCAAACTAGGGTTTGTGTCAGGAATCCGAAAAGAGACCAAATGGGACAGTGAATGAAGCTAAATGATCATGTAGTTCTAGAAAAAATGCAAAGTCATTTTAACAAGCTCACTAAATGAGACCGACTGCAATAAAATAGAGTTAAGATAGCTTAAGTGTTTTTTCCTCCTAGACTGCCGCCCACTCTTTTGTCTAAACAAATAAGTGGGGAAAAAACGATGTTGGAAATCACTCAAATCTCTTGTTCTAGTTGCTACTGGCTTATCAATCAAACTTGCAAGATCTGGCGTTATCTTATAAAAACACTCACTGCAAGAAATAGAATCGACTTTCAGTCCCCTGTGAAAAATAAGGGGCTGCCAGTCACGACTCTCCTAGGTAAGGCGGCTTTAAGGTGCCGATTTAAAACCGGGGACCAGGCCTGAGCCATCAGGGAAATTGCAGTGCAGGGCGGCTCACTCTGAATGCACTAAAAGTAATCAAGTTGCACAGCAATCTTCATTACAAGGAGAGCACTCTACTTTATTGAGATTCAGAGGAGGGGATGTGCCAGCACAGTGCACAAAGGAGGAATTTATTGATTGCACTTAATGCAATAAGTATGCAGGTTCCAATGCAACTTCATTGTCCACCCCCGGCCCATTTTGGTGAGCCAAAAGAAGAATGGGTCATATATACCCCGGCCAGGGATGGATCTCAGCCTCTGTGCTGCATTATGTACCATATAGGTGCAGTCTTAATGGAAGGTGCGTCCACAAAAGAAAAGTGTATTTTCTGCAGCATTGATCTAAAGCAGTCAGAAAGGATGGGATTCATAAAGAATTTTACAGTTACAATTTACCTTAATGGTTCCATTAATGATTCTTTCAGTACTTTTAAGAAATCTATAATTCAAAATATTAATAATTCCACTGCCAACTTATGAGTTACTTCCAATAATAAATAATCTTTCAAAAAATTCTTACAAATGGTATGTTTACACAGACTTTTTAATGACTTTTTACAGTCTTTTCAGAGGTGGCAATTTCACCAAGAGGTGGTGAAATTTCGTAAAAAAAAGGTCCATTGTCAATAGCATAAGTAATGCATGAGGCACAGCTCACTTTTAGAGTAAGCTGCTTTCTTTTGGTCAACAGAAAATTGGAGTCACCAGCTTGAACATGAGCAAAATCAGCCTTACCGAAACACTCGGTCATGCGGATTCCTACTGAAATGACTGGGTTTCACCTGCTAAATTCCGCAGTACAACAGTACATGTCACTACATCCTAACAGTATTCAAGGGATAGTTCACCCAAAAATGAAAATTTTGTCATCATTTACTCACCTTCATGTTGTTTCTTTCTTATGTTGAATGTAAAAAGATATTTTGAAGAATGCTGGTAATCAAACTGTTAATGGTCCCCATTGACTTCCATAGTATTTCTTCCTCTACTATGGAAGTCAATGGGGACCAAAAACTGTTTAGTTCTTCAAAATATCTTCTTTCATGTTCAACATAAGAAAGAAACGACATGAGGGTAACTGATGACAAAATTTTAATTTTTGGGTAAACTATTCCTTTAACAAAGAATATAATTCATTTATTAATTTAATTTATAAATACTACTGACAAAGCACAATGTATATTTGATTCACTAAAAAGAAGTAGTTTGTTTAAGTTATTCATTAAGGATTTAGATTACACTAAAAAGAACCGGTTCATTTGAGTTGCTCATTGGGATTCAGATTACACTGGCTTTGCTGTATGATTTTGATTCACTAAAAGACACATAATATATCTGATTCACTAAAAAGAACTGGTTCATTACAATTATTCATTCAGGAATCAGATTACACTGGTTGTACTGTATGACTCACTAAAAGAACCAATTAATAAGAGTCATTCGTTCAGAAATGAGGCCACGCTGGTTCCGCTGTGCGCTTCTGATTCAGTAAAAAGAACCAGCTTATTCTACACTGGTCATGCTATCTGTTTCACATTATAGATTCAACAGCTGTATTGCAGCACTGCAAAGTAGCACAAGAAACTTTGTACAGTATTTCAATATGGTATTCTCTGCAAAAACCAAACCAAAAGCCATTTTTGAATTTAAAAAAGCACCGTTCTGCTCTAGCAGACTGTGCAGGTCTATGCGGAGTGAAGATAAAACAAGTTGATGTACAGCGTCCTGATGAAATGGAGCAGTATCAAGTGGCTTGTCAATAACGGTATCAATGGCAGGCCTGCAATGAGGAAGGTGATCACATAACCAGATAACCAGATAATTACTGTCCAAACAATCATAACAAACATGAAGCTGAATGATCCAATTGTATTTGCTTAAATAATCCATTCTATGCAACATTCTGAGAGAGAATCAAAACATAGCATTAGTCACGATCTATAACGGTCAAAAAGGAATGATGTATGGGGCTTAGCGTAAATTAATTTACAGGAACCCCATGGGGATATTCAAACGTGAAATACACACTAATGCCCTTTGCATGTTTCATATCCTAATCTACCGTTTCCAAACAGCAGCTGCTGTACCTCTCTTGAGGACAGAGCAGTGAAGAGAAATAAATGGTCTAGGACTGCCCTGCTGCTGTGATCCATCAGCAGGAGCCATGTGTTCCCGTTCACTCCAGCTGTTCCGGCCTCAGACTCACACCTCTGGTGCCCCACTTCACACCCCCTGCCAGAGTCACCTTTAGCCCTGCCCCGTCAACTTCTTCAGACACGCTTACCATATTACACACTGATCTCTGAGTTTGATCCAAAATTAACAACAGGGATAAAATAAGCACCAGAGATTTTAGTTATCTTAAAAAATACTATAAAAATGCCTGCAAAAAGTATTGTGGGACTGTTCTTTAAAATACAACATGGTGACTTCCACACTCATAAACCTTCAAAGAAAATGTCAACAAAGAACAAAACAAAACAAAAAGCAGTTTTTATGAAGAAAGAAAGTAAGTCTTTTATTCTCAACTCAAAAGATAATTATTGACAAACCTCCTGTAAGACGAACTACGTGTATTTGCAGGATTTTATTGTGCAACATCTCATGTTGGAAACGTATAACCTGAAATTTGCTGTGGCTCATGAAAGCTCTGAAAAACAAAAACAATATATCAAAGTATTTGTTTTTAATCGTAGCCAAAGGCAATTTCTTTTCACAGTAATGGTTTAGCGAGTTTAAACTGAAGTGAAGCAAATGATTAATGTTGTGCTTCTGATTCTCTAAACTCAGGAAGCCCTAAATCAAAACTGTATTTTGCTTTTAGCAGCTGAACTAATGAAATGATAACAATGACACAAGTCTTCCTTTTTCTGCTGGAAGGGGGGAAAAAAAATCACTACCTGCTCCCTTATAAACTAACAGTTTACCACAGTGAGAATCTCTCACCAAAAAAGAAATATATATATTTCCAATGTAAGAAACATTATTACAATTTAAAGTAACTTGTTCTATATTAACATGCTTTAAAGTGGAATTTATTCCTGTGATGGTAAAGCTGAATTTTCAGCAGCCATTACTCCAGTTTCAGTGTCACGTGATTCTTCAGAATTCATTCTGATATGCTGATTTGCTGCCTAATAAACATTATTTATTATTATGAATGCGAAAACAGCCCAGATAGCCAGCGCAATCGGGCCAATTGCGGCTGAGTGTCGGCTCACTCGGCTGTTTTCTGGCAGTGGCTCACCGAAAGTGAGCCAGCTCTGGGCCACTAATGGTTGCCAGATTTGGCTAGGCTTTGGATGTGCGGATCTGGCCCAATTTGCACTGAGACACGGTACATTTAGCCACTTTCGGCCCGATTACGGACCATAAGGGCTGGTCTTATTTTGGCTGAGATATGGGCATGCATACCCGGACCAGTTTAGGTTGAGTGCTGGGGGTGAGTCTCCGTTTACAATGTGGTAAATAGTATGTAGCAATGACACTTAAACATAATATCTTTTACCTGCCCATGTTATGTTATTTCTTAATGTATTTTTTATTTTAATGCCTATTAATATTTTTTCCTTTTATTCAACATTCTCTTTTTTCTTTAACTACATTTGGAAATTAATGATTTAATTCATATAATGAAACAAGCTTAAAGTGGTTAAG
>JAFVLL020039554.1:0-19170 GCA_021397915.2 Tor tambroides | reverse complement strand
CTCAGGTCGGTAATTCTGATAAGCTGTCGGACACGGGCCGGGCTAGGGCCTCAGCGTCTCGGCCCAGGGCCGGGCTAAGGCCTAAATTTGAGGCCTGTGCAGGGCTCTAGTACATTTTGTCATTTTAGAATGTTAAGTTCTACTTCTGTACTTATTTTGGTGAAAGTAACTCAAAAGTAATACGGGAGTCATGTAACGCATTACAATTCTGAGACAGTAATATTGTAATGTAAGGAATTACTTTTAAATAACAGTAATAAGTAATCTATAATGTATTACAGTTTGGAAGTAACTTGCACAACACTGTTTATTGGTCTGTCACCAGAAATGAAGTAGAGATTTGGTGTGAAAAGTTGAAGGAATAGTTCACTCCAATAATTTTCTCACTATCGTGTCCTTTCAAACCCTTGAATGGTGTTGAAGTTAACGTGATGCATAGCGTGCTGTCAAGCTCAAAAAAAAAAAAAGCTAAAAAAAGCACCATAAAAATAGTTCACTGTTATGTCTTGTGTGTTGTATTTCACATCAGTAACAGGTTTGATATCATGGTCTTTTGTTATGAGACACTTGATGTTGATGCTATTGACTTTCCATCTACGTTGTAGCCACTGTATTTGATTTAGAAGCTGCATCAGAGGGAAAGATTATTACTAAAAAATTACACACACTGTAGTCTGTTTCTTACATAAAACTATTATACGAGTTCAGTAGACTTGGAATTAAGTGCATGAGTTAGATGGACTACTTTTATGGTGCCTTTTGTCCTTTTTGGAGTTTGACAGCCCAAGGTCGCTTAGAACTAGTGTTACTTTAATATCGTTGAGATTCAACTAACAAAAATGTTTTTACGGTTTAAGTTGACTACAGTAATGACAAAAATATTTTCTTCTTCACAGAAAAATAAGATCATACAGGTTTTGAACAAATAATGATACATAAGTAACTATTTCTTTAATAAATACTTTAAGTAGTTTCTTTGTCTTGGGTGGTAACAGGCTTCAAAACGCCTCCCTGCACCTTTCCTCTCACTCATAGAGACACATGAAAACATACACATATGCATGCATGCAGAGCCATTGCCCTCTCATTCCCTTTCTGTTTCTCTTTCCCTCTCTTTCCTCCTGCTGCTTTCTTTCTCACTTGTTTCTTCTCTCCTTCTCTCTTTCTCTCTCTCCGTGTAGCTCAAAGGGCCGTCTCTTCAGTGCCTGCTGCAGCTTAGGCGGCAAGTGGCTGTGAATGCAAATTAGATTCAAAAACAGACACACACGCACATACACGGAGAAGGATGAATGTGGAAGTAGAAACTGTGGGAGAGGCAAAGAAGGAAAGAGCAATTGGGGAGAAAGATGGAATAAGGTGAAAATAAAAAGGATTGGAAGTTTGAAAGTACGTGAAGAGTGAACCAGTCTGACCTTATATCAGTTTTTACTGTGTGAGGGGGGAAAAAAAAGATCTGGTACACGTCCCATAGGCAGGTCCAGGCATAGTTTTTTTTGCCATTTACTATGTTGATTTTGTGAGAAAATCTGCAGATTTCTGTGGAATGGAGGTACTGAAACTTTTACTGGGGACACAGCAAGAGAAGAGAAGAGAAGAGAAGAGAAGAGAAGAGAAGAGAAGAGAAGAGAAGAGAAGAGAAGAGAAGAGGGCGTGGTGGAACATTGTCAGTGACGTTCTATTTTGATCCATGTGATTAGCGGCTGCTTTTGTGTGTTTTAACAGGATTACAGCAACGTCAGCGGGAAAAGGAGAAAAACAATAGTCACTTAAAATGAGCTAGATTATATTAAATCAGCAAGATTAGCCTGCATCTGTCATGTGTGCACTCATACACACAATCTCTCACATTCACACACAGACACACACATAAAATTCATTAATAGGCCTCATAAGTCACTATGGAGTGTTTGACTTAGCTGTCACAAACCATTATTGCAGAGTAATGATTGTTGAATGTTTTTGCTCTCCAAGACACTGTATGATTACAACCAACAGCATTTTCATATACTTGTCTAAGTATTATGCAAGAAGATATTAGAATCCCATATTAATTATGAAAACATATATTAATAATTTGTTCTTTTAGATTAATAATATTATTATATTTGTACTCCAACAAATGCATTTGTCTCACAGCACTATTATTTAGCTACAATGCAATAATTTAAATTGTTCTTTAAAAGTGAACAGTGGCATCACATAAAATATACTTTTTTTCCTATTGTAAATACAGGTGCATCTCAATAAATTAGAATGTCGTGAAAAAGTTCATTTTTTCTTGTAAGTTATTTCAAAAAGTGAGACTTTCATATATTTTAGATTCATTGCATATAAAGTAAAACATTTCAAAAGTTTTTTTTGTTTTAATTTTGATGATTAGAGCTTACAGCTCACAAGTCAAAATCAGTATCTCGTAAAAACATTAACATTTACATTTGCAGCTTCAATTAATGACCATCCCTTTACAGTATAAATTCGGTACTCCTTGTTCTTGAAACCACGATAATGGAGAAGACTGCTGACTTGGCAGTGATCCAGAAGAATAACACATTGCCACCTCCCACAAAGAGGGTAAGCTCACAGAGGGACACGGCGGTGTATGTTTACAGAGTGCTGTGTATTCAAAGCATATTAAATGCAGTTGATCGGAAGGAAGAATTTGGGTAGGAAAAGGGGTGCATACAACAGGGATGACTGCAAGCTTGAGAATACTGTCAAGCAAAGCTGATTCAAAGACTTGTGAGCTTCACAAGGAGTGGACTGAAGCTGGAGTCAGTGCATGAAGAGTCACCACGCTCGCTACCAAGCCATTTCTGAACCGGAGACAACGTCAGAAGCGTCTTACGTGGACTGTGGAGAAAAAGAACTGGACTGTTTGTCAGTGGTCTAAAGTCCTCTTTTCAGATGAAAGTAAATTTTGCATTTCATTTGGAAATCAAAGTCCCAGAGTCTGGAGGAAGAGTGGAGAGGCACAGAATCCAAGCTGCTTGAAGTCTAGTGTGAAGTTTCCACAGTCAGTGATGATTTGGGCTGCCATGTCATCTGCTGGTGTTGGCCCACTGTGTTTTCTGAAGTCCAGTCAACGCAGCCATCTACCAGGAAATTTTAGAGCACTTCATGCTTCCTTCTGCTGACAAGCTTTTGGAGATTTCATTTTCCAGCAGGACTTGGCACCTGCCCACACTGCCAAATGTACCAAAAGCTGGTTCAATGACCATGGTGTTACTGTGCTTGATTGGCCAGCAAACTTGCCTGACCTGAACCCCATAGAGAATCTATGTGGTATTGTCAAGAGGAAGATGAGAGACACCAGACCCAACAATGCAGATGACCTGAAGGTCGCTATCAAAGCAACCTGGGCTTCCATTACACCTGAGCAGTGCCACAAACTGATCCCCTCCATGCCACGCTGAATTAAAGCAAAAGGAACCCCTACTAAGTATTGAGTACATATAGAGTAAATGAACATACTTTCCAGAGGGCCAACAATTCCCTAAAAAAATTTTTTATTGGTCTTATGAAGTATTCTAATTTGTTGAGATAGTGAATTGGTGGGTTTTTGTTAAATGTGAGCCTAAATCATCACAATTAAAAGAACCAAAGACTTAAACTACTTCAGTCTGTGTGCATTGAATTTTAATACACAAGTTTCACAATTTGAGTTGACTTACTGAAATAAATGAACTTTCCCACGACATTCTAATTTATTGAGATGCACCTGTATATTTTTACCAAAAACGACCATTTTCACAGCCATAAATATTTCTGTTTTTATAAATAATAATCTTTTTTTATTTGAAGCCATTTATATTTTGCATTTTTACATACCTCATATTTTAATAACGTAATACAAGCAGCGTGCCATATGTCACCACACTGAGGTAAAAGTTGGTGTGTGTTAGTCCTGACAGGTGTTTTCTTCAGATTTGACTTAAATCAGGGATGTCCAGTCCTGCTCCTGGAGAGCCTTCATAATTAAACACACCTGAACCAGCTAATCAAGGCTTTCAGGATTACAAGACACTTCCAGGCAGGAGTGTTGGAGCAGTTTAGAGCTAAATACTGCAGGAAGGTGGCCCTCCAGGAGCAGATTGGACACCCCTGTCTTAAATCATGCGTTATATTGCAGTTCTTAATAAAGTTACTGGCCAACTGGCCTTCAATTTATTCACCCAAAGCCAATTTTAACTTGCCTTTGGCACTTGGAGAGTGTTTATTTTCGACCCTCAACTCATGTTTTACTCTCGGTGGCTGTTAAGAAACTAAGAAATTTTTCTAATCATGCTACTGTTCAAAAGTTTTTAAATAATAATAATAGTAATAATTCGTTACATTTATATAGCGCTTTTCTGGGTACTCAAAGCGCTTTACATGAAAGGGGGGGAATCTCCTCAACCACCACCAGTGGACCAGTAAATGTTTTTGATAGAAGTGTCACCTCCTTATATCAAGGCTGATTTGATCAAATATACAGTAAAAACATGCAGTAACACTGTCAATTTTTAATACTGTATATAAAATGTAATTTAATTATGGCAAAGCTGAATGTTCAGCAGCCATTACTCCAGTCTTCAGTGTCACATGATCCTTCAAAAAAAAAAAAAAAAAATCTAATATGCTGATATGATGCTCAAGTAACATTTCTTATAATTATCTATGTTAAAAACAGTTAATATTTTGTTGAATATTTTTCTGGAAATCATAATACATTTTTAAGGACTGTTTATTGAATAAGGTTTTTGCTGTCACTTTTGATCAATTTAATGCATCCTTGCTGAATAAACATATTTATTCCTTTCCAAAAAAAAATCTTACTGGCAAATTTGAAGCAGTAGTGTATACATATCATACGCTGGAATTACACCATAAATTTAATGAGATTTATGCTAAAAGAAGTGAAATTATCAAGCGATACAAATGCAGATACATTTACGGTACATTCTCTGAATACATAATGCACAATATCTTATGCAGTTTTGCTTTTCAGATATGTATTGATCTTGTTTTTAGGATGCTTAGATATTTTTAGTTAAAAGATGATTTCTGTGAAAGTGAACCATTTAAGTACATTATTTCTTAGATTATGATATTAAAGCAGTCATTATAATGAGCTCTTGGCTCATGTCAGCTGGATGCAGGATTTGAAGAGTGTAATGTCAGTCTTATGACAGCTCTCTGCAGTCTTTATGACTGAGCAGGCAGATATATCGCCAGGCATCATGTTTCTCTGGAGACCCAGCTTTAATTCCATGCGGCGGGGGTTACCGGGGAAACAGTTTTAACCTTCATGCTGTCTGCATTTCCACCACACCTAAATGTCATCCCATCCAGCTCTGCTCTGTTCAAATACTCCTCTTTTCACACATTCACTCCATCCCAGTCACTCCATCTCTGTGTGTCTCTCTTTCTCTCTATCTACACCAAACACTCCTTCCACTTTCATTCAGCCTCCTATTTTTCCTCTATTTATCATTCATGCTTTCTATCCCTCTCCAAATCTACCATGTTACCTTTTTTTTAGTATGTGGTACCATGGCAATACTGTGGCTTTTTGGACACTGTAATAGTAATATAATAGGGTTATATAAAATCATTTGCAGCAGTGGTTCTTAACCCTTTTTCCAACACAATATTTTGGCATTTCTGATGTTTAATTATTGATATATTGAATTAATTAACATGGTTAATTATTTTAATATATTGAATTACTAAACCATGATTCATTTGGTGTTTCCATAAGTTATGTTCTAATCCAGAACTGTATGTTCTTCAATCATTATGGGAGAAAATAACAAATATTTCATAATAATAATTTCTCAATTTAAGCCCCCCTTGGTAGTTCGATGAAACCCCCTGAATTGAGAACCACTGCTTTGGAGTTCAGTGTAAATATCATGGCATATGAATATGATAATCATTCAGGACCATGGGTATATAAAGACACTTTTCCACCTACGCTGCGTCCATAAACTTAGGCAGCTGACTTGTTGCCTTGCTGCCCTGTTAGGCAGTGATTTTGCAGGCAGCATTTGCGAACAAAGGTACATCCCGAAACTGATTTCAGAAAGGCTTCTGAGAGAACATAATGATCTACTACAAAAAAGAGAGCTTTTTATTACAATACTAGTTTCTTGCCTTTTTAGCTTAACTGTCGCAGCATCGAACGCACAGGAGAGTGAGATATTATAGGCAGGAGGATACATCAATACTGCCTTCAAAAATCAATCACATGAAGGTGTCTCACACAATCATATGATTTGGACATGCCTTGTTACCTTCTTACCTCCATATGTTGCCTGCGGAGGTGTCATTTTTCAGCTTTTTGGACACAGCCGGAGTTTTAGTTCCAATCGCGCTCCAACACACCTGGATGTAATTTTCAAGTAAAACCAAAGACCTTGATTAGTTTATTCAGGTGCTTTTAATTAGATTTGGACCTAAACTCTGCAACAGTCAAATGCTGTGGGAGCTACTGAGGAATTGCTTTGAGTGATCAAATTCCCATTTATTTAGCTTCCTTTCTGATATGTATATCCAACCAATCCATTAATTTTCTAATTGGATATCAGTCAAATCCTATATGTTTTCCTTATTGAATGTCCAGTTTCACTCAGAAACAAATGTTACATTATGAAAGTAAAATAGATTCCAAATAACAGCTGATTTTGATTTAGATTGTAATATAATTTAATAGTCACATTTTCATAATAACCTAACCCTAACCCCCTAAAACTATATGGTATTACTGTCTGATACTATTGCAGTACCATTTTTCTGTCTATCTTTTAATCAATCTCTTTTCTATACTGCTGCCTGTATATCAGAGGTTATTATAGTTATATAAAACTAAAACCTTGAATAAATATTTTGTTACTTGAAATGACATAATAGTTAAATGTTCAAATCTGAACTGACTTATTTTTTTCATCTAGTTGTTAACATTTCTCATTTTCTCTTAGTTTAACTTGAAACAACTAAACCCTAATTCACAAGTTTGCCTGCCCTTCCAGTCCTGATGGTTAATGGTAAACAAACTTGGCTTGCTGTCCTCAATGGAGGCTCGAACCCGAGGCTCAGCATGAGCTCCGAGTTCAAATCCCCCCATTGCGGTACTACCAAGAGAGAGAAAAACAGAAATAGAGGTGGAGGGATGCTGGAAGAATTGAAGCTGAGAAGGTGCAATGAGAGCTGCTTATATGTGACCCTGGACCACAAAACCAGTCATAAGTAGCACAGGTATATTTGTAGCAATAGCCAACAATACATTGTATGGGTCAAAATGATAATTTTTTCTTTATGCCACAAATCATTAGGATATTAAGTAAAGATCATGTTCCATGAAGATATATATTTTTCCTACCGTAAATATATCAAAACTTAATTTCTGATTAGTAACATGCATTGCTAAGAACTTCATTTGGACAACTTCAAAGGCGATTTTCTCAATATTTCGAGTTTTTTGCACCCTCAGATTCCAGATTTTCAAATAGTTGTATTTCAGACAAATATTGTCCTAACAAACCATACATCAATGGAAAGCTTATTTATTCAGCTTTCAGAGGATGTATAAATCCCAATTTCAAAAAGCTGACCCTTATGACCCTTTAGGTTTTGTGGTCCAGGGTCAGATATAGGGTCTTAATGATGATTGACAGGACTGAATGATTAGGCTCCTCCCAAACCTACGTTTGGAACTTCATTAAAAACTATATGCACATATAAAAACTTCACAACTAAATTACTAAAACTTGAACCAAAATAAAAAATGGACAATATAAAAACTAATTCAAAATAATAATAAAAACTGTAATTGTATCTCAGTGATACTAAATACATATTTCTTCTCTCTACCAAGAATCTTCCTCACCACTTTATCAAAGCAAAAAAAGCCCTCAACTCATAGATCCATGCTGGACTGTGGCAATACTCTGTTTAATAGAAATGCCTCTAATGCTAAATCTAATTCTCATTTACATCTCCCCATGTCGTATAATAGAAATGCACTTCACACCAGGTCGGCAAGGCATCTTTAATGCTGTTAAATAGAGCTCAATTATATCCAGTCTATCAAAGTCACTTGGGTGCTCTCTTTCTATCTCCACTCTAATTTCTACCCATTTCCACTCAGGAGAAGCTGAGAGGCATGAAAACATCAGGTGGAAGCCATCTGGCTATCTCATTCCTCTTTCAAGCTGATTTTCTGAATCATATTTCTGTAAAGAGGGTGAGCCACAGGTAGCAGATTGAACTCATATCCCCCCGTTTGGGATATCAGAGGAGAGGGTAGATTCCTGCTAGAACATTCCGGTCCACAGACACCTGTGGTCGGCCTGATTACGAGCCCTGACATCTAACACTGAGGGAGTGTGTAATTCGACTGGCATCTGCTGATGAGGCTTGCTGTGTGTGTGTGTGTGTGTGTGTGTGTGTGTGTGTGTGTGTGTGTGTGTGTGTGTGTGTGTGTGTGTGTGTGTGTGTGTGTGTGTGTGAACAGCTCATCCACGCAAAACAGCGACCTTGTGTAACTCCTGCGTAGCGTTCATCTACTTTCGGTCATTTATACACACATACAAACACTTAGACACACATGCAATCATGTGCATGCATGCAAGGCATGATTATTTATATCATCCATGCGTGCACATACAAAATGATAAACAAATTGCATTGCAAAAACATTCATACCACAAACATCTCAACAAAAACAGATAAAGCGTTAACCACATTCACACTCGCACAAATACGTGCATGTGTGCAAAAGCAGAAGAGCATCACGTGCGCACGTTCTCACGTAGGCCGTTTGCTGGTGTCAGCTGCCCTGTTAAGGCCAGAGGGCACAGGAAGGTCAGCACCAGGAACTGGGGCTGAAATAATAGATTGTGTAAGCACCAAAGAGAATAGAGAGAAGGTAGGCTTTAGAAAAAGAGGTTATGAGGAGAGAAATGATGAGGAGAGATGATCAGAAAAAAAATTGGATGGGAAGCGTGCAGCAGAGGAGAAAGAAAATGAATATGAGAGAGGCAAGGGACGGTCAAATGGATTGGAGGAGGATGAATTTGGGTGCAATATGTTCATCCAGGTAAAAATCAGAGAGTGGAAAGTAGAAATGAGCCTCTTAGATTGGATGGAATTGATTTCGGAAGGTTGAAGGGCCATCCTGAGACAATAAGTCTATATAGAGAGAAATTATAATAATGAAGAAATTAGGAAAATTGCTCAGCTGTGTGTATGTGCCTTCAAACATTTGGGGTCTGAGAAATTGATACGTATATCTAGAAAGGATGCATTCAATTTTAAAAGTAAACATATTTGTAACAAAATAATTCTATTTCAAACAAATGCTGTTCTTTTGAACTTCCTATTCATTAAAATATCCTTAAAAAAATGTATGGTTTCCACAAATATGTTGACAGATTTCAGCATTGATAACAATAATAAATCTTATCTTGAGCACCAAATGAATTTGTTAAAATCATTTCTGAAGGATCATATGACACTGAAGACTGGATTAATGGCAACTGAAAGTTCAGCTTTGCCATTAAATAAATAAATAATCAATTGATTATAAAAAAAGATTATAAAAATTAAAACACATTTTTTTTCACAACAGGAATGAGCCACCCTTTATTGCATACCAAGGCTAAATGTATACATATCTTTTAACCAACATAGAATTTTTTTTTAAACTTCATTTATATAAGGATGGGAAATGGATTCAAACTAAGCACAGCATTGAGTCTTCAGTGATTCTGAACAAAAATGGGAAGCATTATAGTGCAAGGAATAGGCAAAAGTCAAAATTTTATATAACATTCCCTCCTTAATGCTCACATACAATAAATCAGCCCAACTTTTATTGAATCTCTTTAAATTTGGCTTCCACATCCTGTCATTTCGTTTTCCACTCAATCAGATTACCTTCTGACACCAAGTGCCCCATTGGGTGCTCTCCTGTCATCGCAGAAAAGGGGAGACTGTAGTGGACTCACAGATGCTTCTGTGAACTCAGTGGCAGATGGCACTTCCTGTTTGGCTGGACTGCCTCTCTTGTATGTTTGACTGACATGATATTTCACTCGGTCAACGAACACACACATTGTCTACCAGAGCGAGAGTGATCTGACCTGTCTTTCTCTCACACATATATGCACTCTTTTCTTTTTTCCTCTTTAAAGTTGAGAAAGGACAGCCATGTCCAGTAGAGAGACCTCTTCATTATTTTTCTGTATCTGTCCCTCTATTTTCTGTCTCTCTCTCTCTTTGACAGGCATTTTTCAGGTCAACTCACACAGAAAGAAGTCTAAAAGGGGTCTAAAAATAACTTTATAATGCATCCGCTGACAAAAATGATTTGTTTCAGGAAGTTACACACTTTCTACTTTTCCACTTCTATCTGCACCTGTTTAGTTTACAGTGAAATTTAGAAACCCAAGATTCTATTTTGATTCAGCAAAGTTATATTAAATTGATCAAAAGTGAGAGGAAAGATATTTAGAATGTTTCTATTTCAAATAAATGCTGTTCTTTTGACCTTTCTATTTATCAAAGTAAAAAAATGTATCACAGTTTTCACAAAAATAATAGGCCTACCTGTTTTAAACATTGATAATAATAGAAATTGTTATTTGACCACCAAAAATGATTTTTTTTGTTTTTGTTTTTCATGAAGTTCCATTTATCTGCATTGCAAATGTAGAAACCTGAGACCGACAGTAAAATGTATTAGAACAAAAACATGTCTTTTTTTTTAAAATCTTTTGTTTATTTAGATGTCATTGTGGTCTCTGTCTTTCGAATCAAGACTTTCAAAGGTTAAATGAAATGAGTGTATTTTTGATCACAAATGTTTCAAAACACTTCCAGGGTTTGTGAATAAGAGATGTTTATTTCAAAGTTTTATTTTTGTGCTGTGTTTGTATATTAAGGCTAAACTCCACAGTTTACACACAATGTGCGAGTGTGTGTGTGTGTGTGTGTGTGTGTGTGTGCGCGAGCACAGCACCCTCTGTTCCCGTTTCCCTAGAGGGTGTTTGAACCGTGTTTGTGTGAGAACACGAACACGTGCCTGGTGTGTTATGCCTTCCTTCCCTCAGGTCCTCTTCTCTACCAGCTCTCACATTTTCAAAGCGAGGCGGATGATAGCTTGACCGGAGCACGAGGAACGACGGAGGAGGGAGGGGGGGACCGGGCTGGGAATGGGAATTCTTGTTTTTCATACCTCAGAGGTTAATTCCTGATTCCTCCACATTGATTTTTCCTTCATCCCCGGAATCCAAACAAGCCGTCGGAACGGTATCAAGTAAAGCTGGTGTTAAAGAAAAGGCCTGCGAGCCGCAGCAAAACAATGGCGAGAGAGAATATTCACAGAACTAACATCAAACTTCTTTGATCTTGTAGCCGATTTGTGTCTTTCTTGTTATTCTGTGTTTATGATGCTTTTTGTTGTTTGCCTTTGCTTTTGTTTTTTGTCACCTTTTGAACAGAATGAGAACAATAACCTCTTGCTGATTTCTTGGTTTTTGCTCTTTCTTGTTTTCTTTTTTGATTTTTCTCTTGCCACAGTAATCTTTTTTTGAATTTTCTCTTTTCTCTTTTTCCCTCCTTTTTGTCTTAACCCTAGGTCCACTCACAAAAAAACATGATGAATCGACACTGAACCGGCCACGAGATGAAGGTATTTTTGTTGCATGTTTTTTCTTTTTTCTTGTCTTTTTTTTTTTTTTTAAAGTCTCTTTTTGGAAAATTAAAAAGCAAACAGCCTTTCTTTGGTAGTGATGAAGAGTATATAAACCTCGTGTGCATATATGTCTGTGTATGTCTGTGTGCAATGAGCTGAAACTTTCTCGTTTGACTTTGGAGGGAGACGTGCAACTTCTGAAAGTTGAAGATGAAGGCAGAAAAAACACTGTATCTTCATTAAACGAGAGAAGAACAGTGGTTTTGAAATGTAATACTCCGATAGTGCTGTCTGAAGCACAATTTTACAGCAGTTGCTTCATGATGTTTTTCAAGACTCAGAGCGATTATTAGGCTTTAAACTTATCTCCAACTCTCACGAAGACAAAGAGGTGTTTTCACCGTGTTTTGTCAGTGTGAATAGTTCTCTGGATGCGGTTGTAAAGACCAGCCAATAAATCTAAGAAATAAAATGCTACCGTGGAGAGAAAAGCCAGAAAAACACAGACACACACACACGGATCAGCACATGTTGTCACCTTTTATCTTGGATATTGCTATAAATGTTCATTTTTTGAACTCCTTTCTTGAGAGCAATGTGTGGTTTTTTTTTTTTTTTGCCCTGATGTTCTTTCTTGTGTTTACGAAGGACTGTTTTTTCTTCATCTTCTTCTTCTTCCCTCTCGATCTTGCTGGGTTTTTTTTACCTATATAGTTCTTTGGGAATGTGAAAAATTGGGATTGGAAAAGCTCAAAAAATAACTTTTCCTAATGCAAATTAACACTCATTGGTTTTATTGTATTGATAAACTGCTGGTTGGGTCCTTGAAAGCTTGTGGCCTCTCTAGAACGGAATTATTAACCCATTCGATTGTAATTAGTACTGAGTAACTCATTAACTATAACCCAGTCATTATTAGTCTTCATTACCACTTGATTAATACATTATGATGATAAGTGTGGAGATGAAGGGCAGCCAGAAGGATTGATTGGGAATGTCCATCTGTCTGTCCAGATGTCAATTCATAAATAAAGTATATAATTATATATAGTACAAATGATTTTTTTTTTAAATGAATGAATTAAATTAGTGTGTATTTTATATAATTGTATACTTTATTTAAGAATTGTTTTACCAAATAAGGAAGAACATTTTGCCAGATTAGGTCTGTGGACATTTTTTTTTTTATTTTACAAATAAATATACTTGACTTACACTTGGACAAAATTGTCCACAGAAATGGAATAATCTGACAAAATGAGGATGTCTTCAATCAGATACACATATTTTATGTTATGTGGCATTAAAATGTTGAGATTTGGGGTTTTGTTGGTTGAGGTTTGTCCTATAATCAACACTGGCCTTCATTTAGCTACAATAGGTAAACGTGTGTGAGCGTTTGTCAGGTGTTTATGGGAAATGCTATTTGTGAACATGGCAGTGTTAAGCTGCTGAAAACAGGATCGATTTTTTGCTGAGGGAGAAAGAGTGACATCTGAGCGCGAGTTTGTGCATGTGTCTGGGTGAGTGAGTGCGTGATTAGTGTAAGCTTCAGCCGAAGGCTGGGTGTCGAGACAAAGGTGTGTGTCCACCTGAGCCCAGCTCATTATTCAGACTGTCACATCATTATCAACATGAACACATACTCACACACACTTGAAATTTACAGCTTCATGCTCGCTTTCTCCCTCGTCTCTCATGTTCCATCTGTGTCACGCACACTTTATAAACTGTTCAGCCAGACAGCGTCGAGCACGACCTCTCACCAGTCTATCAACACCTCAGTCTACATCAGGTGGATTGAAAGCAAAGACTTTAGGACCCTGAATCCGTGGACTCCTCACCCCTGTCCACAACAGGCCTAACTGCTACGATACAAGCCATCTGTTTAGGGGTTATGCTGTTCATGGCTCACCTCACTCAGGGTCTTTCCTTTCAGTATATATGAGACTTATGCAACAGAGCAGAAAGAATGATGGTGTTTTTTAGGTTTGGAGATCAGTTAAGGTTATTACTCATAAATCAATCTGTCTGTCTATCTATCTATCTATCTATCTATAAAAAAGGTTAATCCAGTTCCCCAGTTAGTTCCAAAGTCTACTGACAGCTTTGGAAATGCAAAACGCTATTTTTAAATTTTAAGTAAATAATGTGAGAAATAAGAGATAAGTCTCTTTTACTGTCATTAAATTATAACATATGCACAACTATTCAACAGGTTGGGGTCAGTGTAATTTTATTACAACAATTTTTTTCAGCAAGGGCACAATAAATTCATCAAAAGTGAGATTAAAGAGATTTATAATATTACAAAAAAAAGAAGCTTTGCCATCATGCGAATAGATTATATTTTTAAATATTTCTATTAAATTAGAAAGGTTATTCTGAATTATAATAATATTTCACAATATTTTTGTTTTTACTGTATTTTTACTGTATAAATGCAGCTTTGGTGAGCATAAGAGACTAAAATAAAAATAAAAAATTAAATTAAATTAAATAAATATTATATTATATTATATTATATTATATTATATTATATTATATTATATTATATTATATTATATTATATATAAAATAAAAAAATCTTACTGACTCCAAACTTTTGAATGGTAGTGTACAATTTTACAATACCAATTGACACTGTCTTTGGACTCATCCATTGAAAAGCCATTTTGTTTGACCACTAACTGGTATGGTCATTCGAAAAAACAATTTGGCATGACTTAAGAGTTTACTGCTAAATTTCAATAAAGCTTTATCATTTAGTAGAAATTGGTTCTGCTCTTCACTGGTTACTGAGCAAGTCTTTCACGGATGGTTACCCTGATTTACAAAACACATTAGCACAAACAAAACTACTGCAGCAACAGCAATCAGTGGCTGATTGGTTGAAGGAATTAACACGCTTCAACCAGAGTGCGACAGCACAACTTTGTGTAGTTCAGCCAAACAAAGCTAGATTGGGGTTGTGCGTTTGACAGCTGTTGTATCTTAACTTCTTGCTGCAATTTGCTGGCCATTTTTTATATTTGTCAATATGACAGAATTAATTTTCTAGTGCAGTTCATTGTCACTCAGAGCCTCATATAAATCAGTCACTATTATAAACAGTATGTCTCATAAATATGATAAAGGAGAGTGACCAAAAACAACATCAGTGTTGTATAATCAGACATCATGGGAAATGATGCACATGCTCAAAATTTGATTCTGCACAGCCAAAAAAAAAAAAAAAAGGATGTTTGTTTAAGATGCAAAGAATAACGAACAGTGTTATAGTTTAAAGTGGTCATCAGATGCCCATTTTTCACGAGTTGATATGATTCTTTAGGGTCTTAATGAAAAGTCTATAACATACTTTGGTTAAAATTTCTCAGTGGTAGTGTAAAACAACACCCTTTTTACAACGTCAAAAACAGCTCTTTTCACAGCATGTCGTTTCCGTGCATTTCCCTTTAAATGCTAATGAGCTCTGCTGACCCTGACCCTCTCTTCCGTGGGGTTACTAGTCGATCTCATGAGACTCTAAACTTTAGCCGCGGAACTTGTTAAGTAGCACATTACATACTCACTTTTTCTAGGTGAAGCTGCATCACGAATGATTCGTGCGAACATAAATGCATTTAGGTAGATCGGGGGCGCATTCCCTTCAGAACCAAAGGTAATCCTATGCATCTTCAGCGGCTCAGATGTTGGGAGTAAATGATGACTGCTATGTTCATTATTACTTCCAACAACAAAGAAACTCAATAGTTTAGGAGACGTCCTTGTCTAACCCTGCTCCGGTGTCGAAACAATGGCGGACTGATGACAGCTCACTCAGGGTGGGTCTGTGCTGAAACACCAGTGTCAATCAACAATCGTAGGAGGGGCCTGGGTTTGTGTGAGGTCACACAGCCAAGAATCTGTGAACCACTTGATTATCATTGTAGGGTGGTTGTGTACACACACTGCCAACACACATTTCAGTGCAAGCAACATGTAAAAGTGTCTTTTGCATCCGATGACCCCTTTAATTTGTATACTGTTATATTATTAAATAATATTTTGAATTAGCTTTTGTTTTTAGTTTTCATGTTAATTTTAGTTTGTGCTTTATTTTTCTATTTAGCTTTAATTTTCATTTCAGTTTATGTAATTTTAGTACTTCAACTTAAAATTATTTCATTTAGTTGCCTGTGCAACTTTTATTTTATAGTTTATTTTATATTTTAAGTTTAATAGTCATATTTTAAATGAATAATTTAGATCATTTTTTTTTCAACCTTATTTACATTAAGGAAAGCCATTTTTAATAGTTTTAGTTTTAGATATAGTTTTAGTTAACTCTGGTGGGAAGCCGTTGTGCTGTATATTGAAGCAGAACAGCAATCCTTCAGATAAAGATAAAGATTGACAGCAAATGCAAATCTGTACAAGCAGGATGATCCCACAGCATATAGATTTGCTTGTTTATTTACTTGAGCTAAAAGGCACATCTGTCAGTGTTTGCCTCCAGATTTAGGCCTAATTGATAATATTCTCAATATTTTTTTATATTTGACATCTAAGCCTCATACTGCCTACTCAATACTCTAGCAAAATGTTTATGCAGCATAATATAAGCTACATAAGAAGTAGCATAGTTTAAGTTTACCTGTGAAAACTAAGTTTGCTGTTGTTGACACCTCGTGATGAGATGTTCTGTAACCTCTGCAGTGTTCAGGACTGCACATACATTCATCATTAGAACTGTAGTGCCACAGAACTGCCGACACACTCCTGCAAGCAATAGATTTGCTGTCGACCTGAAGGCACACACACACACACACACACACACAGTTCCCGTTGGGTTTGATTGTGTGACACTGTGTGTGTATGTGTGTGTGTGTGTGTGTGTGTGCGTGCGTGTGTGTGCGTGCGTGCTTGTGTTCGTGCACTCATGCTGTGTCTGATGAAGGTGCTGAGCTGGAATCACCCAGAGAGCGATCCGTCATGTTCTCTTGCACTTTGCCGATCCCTCACTCTTTCTCACTCTCTCAGTTTTTCTAAACAAATTTTCTGATCTCTGTTCAAGGACAAATTGTGGTCCTGCAAGGCCCTGGGATACCAACCTTTTGGAGCCCCTTTTTTGTAATTTTGAGATCAGTAAAGAGAAATTATATGCCAAATGAAAGTTGAAATTGTGAGATATAAACCCACAAATGCAAGAAATTCTTGTGCACAGCCAACTGAAAAAGAAACACATTTATTTCACAAATTTAAGATGAGAATCAGTGGTATTTCAACACCATATACTGTTATAGAATTTAGTCATATTTTGAATTCTTTTTTATATATTTTTTTTGTTTTCTTTTTTATTTTATTTTGTTTTAATCAATTTGTTATGTACTTTTGGTTTTTTCTATTTAACTTTCTTTCTTTTTTTCGTTTTTAACAATTTTAGTACTTTTTTAGTAAAGTTTTTCTTCCAAGTTTATCTCTAAATTCTCTTGAAGCATTTAAACATTTTAATTTACATTTTTAGTGTTTTATTTCTTATTTAGGCAAAATAATAAAGAGTTTTATTATCACCCATTTGTTAATAATAATAATAATAATCATAATTAACAACTTTTTGGTATCAACAGAATTTTAATACCTGCAATCCTTTACTTTTTTCTCTGTCCTACAGTTACTGTAATTCTCCTTTCCTGCATTCCTGTCTGTCTTTCTTTCTGTGTATGTGTGTGTGTGTGTGTGTGTGTGTGTGTGTGTGTGTGTGATGTATTTGCCCTGTAGGCATTGATGTGTGCTGACGTCTAACTATTCACATGTTCTCTTTCATTAGCATTAGTGCCCTACCTCCATGATCCCTCATCCACAGAGCGCCGAGCCTTACAGCACCCCCTAGGGGCAAACAACACCACCCACACATTACCTACACATTACACCACAAAACAACATCTACTGCTTCTTCATTTTGCAGGTTAGAGGATGTAAAGTGAGAAAAAAACTATTGAGAGCGAACAAAAGTGTTGAACTGGAAAAATGGCCCGACAGGAACATTAAAGCCAGAAATAACAGAATAAAAGGAGAGATTCACTTACCTATACAACCATTAGAGTAGAGAGAGAGAAAGAGAGGTATGTCCTACTTATGTCAGATCTCTGTCTAAGAGAGCAGGTTAGACGAGCTGGCAGGGAAAGACAGAGAGAGAGAGCAAGTGTTGATCAAATCACAGTGACATTGTAATAGAATAATTCATATTAGAGTTTCAGTAGACATTTTCAAAGACAGAAACAGCAGTGTACTCACAACATCTCCAACATTCAAATGTATTGATTAGTAATAAATATGCTGGGGCACAACCAGAGATATTGTGTTGCTCCCACTCTTGGCGTCGCTGATTCCTTCAGACTTTCTTTTATTATTCTCAATAGACACCTTATAAAATGCTTTATCTCGTTCTGAAGGACACACGTCTCGATTTTTATAGTCCATAATTGAAATTGGGAATAATATAGAGTACAGTAAAAGTTTGGACACACCTGCTCATTCATTATTATTAATTTATTAATTACTTTTTTCAACTTTTAGAATTTATTACTTTTCTACATTTATTACTTTTTTCCGTTTTTTCAACATTTAGAATGACAGTCATCGAAAACTGTTATTGTTATAAAATAAATTATTATAAATATATTTATTTAAATTATACATTATTTGATATTATTATTAAAATCATTTTAAGAATATTTTTAATACTATTAATATTTTTAAATATTTTTAATTTAAATAATTTACTATAAAAAATTTACATAAATGATGTAAAAGAAATTCATATATAGCCACTTTTATTTGTCTATAAAACTACTTTCAAACATTTAAGTATAAGTTTATAGTTCTAAAAGGTCTCTAAATATATTTGAAAAACTATGTATTCTGACACTGTATGAACCTTTGAATTGTCAGAGATCACTTTTACACTACTTACAATATCATCTGCTATAACTTTTAACATAACAGTCATTAAAACTGTAAAATACTGTGTGTGTGTGTGTGTGTGTGTGTGTGTGTGTGTGTGTGTGTGTGTGTGTGTGTGTGTGTGTGTGTGTGTGTGTGTGTGTGTGTGTGTGTGTGTGTGTGTGTCTGTGTCTGTCTCTCTCTGTGTGTGTGTGTGTGTGTGTGTGTGTGTGTGTGTACCTACTTAACCATATTTTTACATACAACAAATTTGTACCAAAAAGTGAGCTAAACCTGACAAAATCTCAAAAACCTCCCTTTGGGGACTCATTTGTAAAACTGGTGTAAAAATAAAGTAAACAGTTTTTTTTTGTTTGTTTTTTTTAAATTGCAAAAATGCAAGAGTTTCTTTTCTGAGAGGGGTAGGGTTAGGGTGTGGGTTAAGATTACTTTATAAAATCTATAACTATACAAAAACAATAGAAGTCTATGTAATTTCCCCATGCGTGTGTGTGTGTGTGTGTGTGTGTGTGTGTGTGTGTGTGTGTGTGTGCGCGCGCACACAC
>JAFVLL020039553.1:0-15914 GCA_021397915.2 Tor tambroides | reverse complement strand
CATTCATTCATTCCAAAATTCAAAATTGTGACAATATTTTTTGTATTTAGTAATTATTTAGTAATTAAGTGCATTTAGGATCCATAAAATGCTAGCTATGAAAGTAAGGAGTCTGTTAGAATGTTAGAAATCCATTACTGTGTGCAATGCAATGCAAAAAAAGAGAATTAATTACAACACATTTTTTTAAGAGATTTATTTTAAGACATTTGTTATAAGTTCATGTTTTGCAGCACGTCAAAAAGCTTTCAACCTTTGCAGTGACAGTAACTGTAAATTCAGCTGGCTGGACACTCATGTTCTTTCTCTTATTTAAGTTAAGTTAGACCAAGATGAAAAACCAAGATGACCAAAAAGACCAAGGTGAAAAACTACTTGCATTGTTGTGCCACTGAAAACCATTTTTTAACAGCACCTCCCCAAATCCATGACAACGCTGAAGACGCTGCCAATACTGCCTCCCAACTGCGCGAGTCCACTCACGCACACTAATACGACCGTTGGTGAAGCTTCACTGACTCAGTGGGAGAAAGTCCAGAGAGTGATCTAGGCGTCCTTCATTTAATCAAAGACATATGTGATCTCAAGAAACAAGCCCAAGGATACAACCAAACTACCATTATAGGAAGTTTGTCAGACATTTGACCCAAAAAAAAACTATCCTTGTTGGATTCTAAAAGAATCACTAATCCAAAAAGCACAAACTTAGTATCATTACACTGAATAACAACAAATGTATCAGATCCTGACATGCTAATATTATCTGCTATAACATTTTTCATCTAAAACTTCAACATGTCTTTCACCAAAGCAAATATGTCAAAAATGTTCATTTGAACTCAACACTGTCCTCTTTCCAGGAAGCAAAGTTGCAAGATAACCTATTAAGAACAGCTTCAAATGAAAATGAACCGAATGCCATAACTAACCACAATGACAGCGTGATGTTAATCTGTTCCGACAATCCGTAACCAACACAAAGCTCTGAAAACAAGCTGAAGCTTACCTTAAAGAAGCTTCGTATGAAGTATATAACACTCAACATTGTGAGTGTGTTGAGGGGACGGCTTCAATCCTTTTTCACTTCCCCTCTAACCCTCTCTCTCTCAATCCTCATGTCCTGTTGAGAGTTTCTCCAGCCCGTTCCGGCCGCATGCTTACTTGTTGCTATTTAGGAGCGCTCTAAGACACATGGCACAGCCAGAGAGAGAGAGAGAAAGTGAGCGAGAGACACACCGAGAAAGACAGAATGAACCTGTCATGCCATGCCAATGGTTTAAGTTTCCTAACAATGAGCACTCCTCCGTTCAACTCAGCTATGTAAAAACAACCGTCTTAGCCAGAGAATCACTTAACCATTTCACTTCTGATCCTACGAGCATTTTACAAGATTTAATTACGCTGTCTGAGGCCAGTCTGAGGTACAATAACAGCGTGCGAGCCGGGCTGTGGTGAATTAAAAAGGGTGTTGTGGGTGGGAAAGCATTAGGTCATTTTATTTTATTTTTTATATTGTTGGGTGAATGTCTGTGAAACGCCCAGTGTCTGTTTTAATGCTTTAATCTTAAACCTCCCGCCCAGCAACTGTACCTGTGGTGTCTTGATTTATATAAACACTGTGAGTGTGAAGTAAAACTAAACATCACTTGGCCGTCCCTGCAGTGAGGTCAAGTGGGCACACGCTCTCCAAAGGCCTGGTGTTATCAGGTGTTTATGATAGTGCTGGGAAACATATTATAGGAATGTTTAACCCATGAGGAGAGGACCTGCAGTGGAAAGTGTTTTTCGTCCTATTGCAGAGAGGTCTACTAAAGATGGAGTGTATAATTTTTGTGCGACTAGTGTCACCAAAAACAACTAAATTACTGTTTCTATGTTTCTCTGTCTGCCATTGGTTGACCAAACAGACAGTCCCGCCCCAAATGGATACCACTGGTTGTGCCAGTTTGGTCAAGATCAAACAAACAGAGCAATCTTTTGACTGTGCCACAGACTCACAGTTGCTTACAGGGAAATCAACCTATGCATACCTTACATATAGGTATAGCATTTTATTTTTTTATTTTTCCCTGGTGGTCCACTTAATGTTTTTTTTTTGTTCTTGCACAAAAAACAAACAATGAAGCAATGCATGTAGTTTCTCAATGTAACTGGAATAAAAATGCTTTCATAGCATTGAAACCTGACCGCAGTTTTCTCCAAGATTCAGTATTGCTTTTCTATTTTGTTTATTTCCATACACTACCATTCAAAAATGTGGGGTCATTAAGATGTTTTTGAACATCTTGAAGTCTCTTATGCTCACCAAGACTGCATTTATTTGTTCAAAAAAATGGTAAGCAGTAAAAAACAGTAAAAACAGTAATATTGTGAACATTATTACATTTAAAATTATTTTTTTTATTAAAAAAATAAAAAATCATAAATAATACAAATAATTTGTATTTTTTAATTGTTTTCTGTTTAAACATATTTTAAAATGTAATTTATCCCTGCAATGGAAAATCTGAACTTTTAAGAACTTATTTGAAATAATATTTGTAACATCATTTATGTCTTTATTGTGTCTTTTGATCAATTTAATGAATGCTTGCTGAATAAAAGTATTAATTTCTTTCAAAATATAACTTTTGTACAGTTGTGTAGCTTGTTTATTTGTTTCTTTCTTGCCAAAGATGTGTTAGGTTAGGTATTTAAAAACTCCTATAAATGCATTTTTAGAAATAATTCATCAAAATGTGTTAATAGAACCTATACTCAAATCAAATCATTTCCACAAATGGTCAGGATGAACTGAGGGGATTTCTTGTTGTAAATGTTAAAGCATCTCTTTGTCACAAAGTAAATCCAGGGGATGAGGAAAGACAAATTTTGAGTATAGAAAGGACAGTGATTCCAAAGTCCCATATGACTGCTAAAAAAGATTTCATATCCAAAAGGGCCTGTTAAATCATGTTAGTGTAAAAGTATGTTGGAATGACAAAAGCATAATGTTGGCTGGTAGGTGAATAAATCTACATTATCAGGATTCATATTTCACATTATTACTCAAGCTTTGAAATAGTGTAGGAGTTGTTGACAGAAGGCTCCCTCTGCTGTACAAATGTAAAAATACAACCGTCGGGGCAGTAAAGTCCCAGAGATCACTGCTGGGTACTGGGGAATGGAAACTATTATGAGGATTTACCAGACTATGAAGTATCAAAATCAAACGAAAAAAGCAATATTTTATCTAAAATCTTAGAAGCTATAAGCATGTCAACCCATTTTTGCACACCTGCCAGCTGAGAAACAGGATGGTAATGTATCCACAAATGAAGAAAAGAGTGACAAGTGTTTAGAGTTACAACCAGACTGTAAAAATCCAAATTACTGCTGTTTTTTGTTCTATGATTAAATTATTTTACACAAAAAACATTAGCTATTGTAACCCAACAAAGAGCGTCTTTTATTCTCTGTTTTGTCTACACCTATTTGGCTTCGTTCACAGTCTGCTGTGACCTCAAATCACCGCCCGCTGCCCACAACAACGGACAATTCAGCCGAACTCCTCAAGCCCGTCCTCTGTGTCTCTGCCTGTAGACTCCGCTGTTCCCTGGGTGACAGCAGCCTCCCTCGGGGCTATTCAGTGTGTCAACTCTCTCTGAGAGGTAGACGGTCGGGGCAGCTGGCGACGGACCAGTAGCTCTAGTGACCGGTACCCCTCTATCTCTCTCCCTCACACTTTTCTCTCTCTAATTTAGTTTGACACTGTTTAGTCCTGAATGAGGCCATTGTGAACAAAGCATGACAGTCATGAAGGAAAGCGTCCGTTCCTCGATTTCTCGCACTTTAGAAGATGAAGATTTCCACAGCATGACAGGGACTCTGTCAAGAAGCTTTGTGTGGGCCGAGGAGAAGCTTATGATATTCTCATAATGGATATGAACTCTGTCAAGAGGCTTTCACAGAGACAAAGGGGTGGGAAGGCAGTATGCCGGGAATCGACACAAAACGCATTATAATTACAAAAGCAGTTGGAGAGCACTCAGCTACCCAGCAGATCACTCACAGCGACCTCCCACCACGATTCTGACAACTCAGCACGGCTATAGATACAAAGGCACTCAAGAAAACACATCTGCACTGAAATGTACACAATGTACACACGTGGTCCCAAACGGAAGCTGTAGTGAAAGGTCAACATTTATATAAGCGATACAGGCACCGGATTTAACTTCTTGAGGAAATTAGTAGGCTAGTATTTCAATCTTGCAAATGAAACATATAAGGTCCTTTCCACGTCACATTGTCTTTTTTAAAGAAACAGAGGTACAAATTCAGTGTTGTTTGCTTTATATTCAATAAACAGTTATCTCAAATAAAATGACCATAAAAAAATACTGTATACTTTACAGAACTTATGTACAAATAATAAAAAATATTTTTTATGTATTATCTTTTTAAAGGCATAGTTCACCCAGAATTGTCATCATTCACTCTTCCTCATGTTTTTCTAAACCTGTATGAATTTCGTTCCTCTGCTGAATGCAAAAAAGAGGAAATATACACTACCATTCAAAAGTTTGGGATCAGTAAGATTTGTAATGTTTTTTAATAGAGTCTCTTATGCTCATCAAGGCTGATCAAAAATACAGAAATATTGTGAAATACTATTGCAATTTCTAATATTGGTTTCCTATTTTAATATACTTTGAAATATAATTTATTTCTGTGACGCAGTGCTGAATTTTCATCAGCCATTACTCCACATGATTCACATGATTTTTCAGAAATCCTTGTAATATGCTGATGTATTATCAGTGTTGAAACTGTTGTGCTGCTTAATATTTTTTTGGAACCTGTGAAACTTTTTTCTTTGATTCTTTGATGAATAAAAAGTTAAAAAGAACAGCATTTATTCAAAATAGAGATCTTTTCTAACAATATAAGTCCTTACTATCACTTTTTATCCATTGACTGACCCCAAACTTTTGAACAGTAGTGTATATTGTCACACAAAATTTCTATTTTGAATAAATGCTGTTCTTTTTAACTTTTTTATTTATCAAAGAATTCTGAAAAAAGTATCACAAGTCCCAAAAAATATTAAACGGCACAACTGTTTCCAATATTAATTATACATCAGCATATAGAATGATTTCTGAAGGATCATGTGACACTGAAGCTGAAAATTCAGCTTTGCTTTACAGGAATAAATGTTATTTTATATAAGTATATTAAAATGGAAAACTGTTATTTTAAATTGCAATAATATTTCACAAGATTATTTTTTTCTGTATTTTTGATCAAATAGATACAGCCTTGATGAGCATAAGAAACTTTAAAAAACATTACAAATCTTACTGATCCCGAACTTTTGAACGGCAGTGTATATATAAATATATAGTCTTTTGTATGTTTATTTATTTATCGTTTATTGCTATAAACATATCCCAAATTTTGGGAGAAACAACAATAAAACAGCTCATATAAAAATTAGTTTGATCTTGGGAAAGTTATTGATAACACCTCCTTTCACTGGGATATATTACAGGCACAATTTCAATGTTTTTGCAGTAAGAAATATTAGATATGTTTAATAAACTACTATTATCTTAAAATTAATACATAATGAAAACTAGGTATTTACAACAAAAGATAAATTGATTGAAAGATGATTAATTCAATGTGTTACAAACTGATAATAGATTATTTGTAAAATATATATATATATATATATATATATATATATATATAATTAATCTTTTTAACTTTTTAAACATTTTTTTTAAACGTTTTTATTTTATACATTGTCCGTTTAATTTTTAGTTTATTTTTACTATATTTATACAATATTGATCAAAATTCTCTGAAAGTTTAACACCTTCTTTTACTACTCATTCACTAAAAAAAGTAAATGAGTGGAAAGTAATATTGTGTAAAATGCCATAAGCCTGACAGAAGCTTATCTTCACAGGTTCATGTTTTAGAACTGACAAGTTCTGTAAGCTTCATGTCATAGTACACTGAACAAAATTATTAACGCACACACACCTGTGCAATAATCATGCTGTCTAATCAGCATCTTGATATGCAAAACCTGTGAGGTGGATGGATTATCTCGGCAAAGGAGAAGTGCTCACTAACACAGATTTAGACAGATTTGTGAACAATATTTGAGCGAAATAGGCCTTTTGTGTACATAGAAAAAGTCTTAGATCTTTGAGTTCAGCTCACGAAAAATGGGGGCAAAAACAAAAGTGTTGCGTTTATAATTTTGTTCAGTGTATAAAGCAGTAACTTGTGAGACAAATTTAAAAAGCATGTAGCGTGAACACCCTAAGGTGTCTAGGGTCACAAAGCCTTGACATGACACAGGTTTAACGTGATCTTCAAACCTTGTGTGGGCCAATTACATGACGTGACAACTCGTCTGCTAGTATCATGTGTTCTCACTTGGGATGTGCTGTGTTTGTGTTTTAATTGTTCTAAACAAGTCAGTTCCTATAAAAAAAGAACCTTTTTAGGAATTTCTGCATGAAAGGACATTAAGTTATTTAATCTTCTAAATTCCACCAAAACAAAAGCTTTAGTCTACACCGTGATGTCATTTCTTTTATCAGCACCACATGTTTTCAAATGTTAACGTGAAGTTGTATCATTTTTTCGATAAAATACTTTCTCCTATCTCAGCTCAATGTGCAGAGACGACTATCAGTAAGCCATCTGCAGGACGTGTTCCAAGAAAGGTGCAACACTGTTGCTTTGTGGGTGCTATTAAAATTTAGCTTTAGTTTTTGAGAATTCGAGCATCCCGAACAACCTAGCATCAATCAATGGCTCAATGTTGTCCTCATCAGCATACTGAGAAGACCACAGCATTCATTCATTCCACCATTGTTCTTTCACAATCAGCATTCAATATCATTGGCTTTCTAATACAGATGTGCTCCTAATGGACAGGAAAATAGGGCAGTCTGCTTTGCTTTCTCAAGCTACTGTACACTGGCCTACATCACAAAATGGTTTGATTCTGTCCTCTACTTTTAGCAGAATTGATGGTTAATGTAGACTCATACAGAAACCAGCAACCTCAACTAACCATGATCATTATACAAAAAATAAACAGACACAAACCAGAAAACAGACTTGGACAGAACAACAAAAATTAGCCACAAATAATAATAATATGTATTTTTGAATAAAAGTTTCTATTTCAAATGCTGTTCTTTTGACCTTCTATTCATCAAAGAATCCTGAAAAAAGTTTCCACAAAGTAATAATGATAGCAATAAGACAAGTTTCTTGAGCAGTAAATCAACACATTAGAATGATTTCTGAAGGATCATGTAACAATGAAAACTGGAGTAATGATGCTGAAAATTCAGCTTAGCCATCATAGAAATAAATTACATTTTAAAATATATTCAAAACAAAAGAAAGTTATTTTAAATTGCAATATTATTTCATAATATTACTATTTTTAGTGCTGTCAATCAATTAAAAAAAATAACTAATCACACATTTTTTCTGAAATTAAACGCGATTAATCCCACCTAACATTAAAGTTTTTAAATATACTTTTATATTGCAATAATTTCACATTCAATCTTCAAATTAATGCAGAAACGTATATATTTTTAGTGGCATCTTTTTTTATGACTGAAGGTGAATATCACCGATATCAATACTACTGATTGTGAGTGGGGTGGCCGCAACCCTAGCCCCATCCTTGCGTTAACTGCATTAAATATTTTTAACGCTGTTAAACTAGAAAAATTAATCGACTGTGTTAACGCTAATTTTGACAGCACTACTATTTTTACAATGTTTTGATCAAATAAATGCAATCTTGTTAAGCATTCTTCTTTGAAGAACATAAATATATAGTTAAAATACAAAAAATTAGTTTTGTATTTTATTTTAGATTTATTTGTTTTAAGATAAACAGCAGATGTTATATTATCCTGCCAAATCAATAAATAAATATTCATGAAATACTGATTTATGTTTAATATTCTTGAAAGACACCATTCAAGAGACATGAAACCAGCCCATCTCCATAGGAATTCAGTCAATTATAAGAGTCAACAATCAACCAATCAGAGTAAAGTATTCCAGGGAGCCGTGTAATATGCAATGACACATGTGAGGTGACCTCAGATGTTATTAATCCAAGGGAGCTGTCTAGGTGGGGAAAGATTACTGATAGCTCTTGAGCTCTGGATTTGTAGAGTCCATGTTCCTGAGGCGAGGGATGTCATTCCCATCGGACAGACTATAACCCAACCCATGACAACAGAACCTCCCAGGACACGGAGCGTGAGAAAGAAGCAGGAACAATGCAACATGCTGCCCATGGCAACTTAAGCACACACACAATTAAGTTGTTGCTGCATATTACACAGTGCTGTCCAGGCAACAGTGGCTCGTTGAGACTGTGAGGGTCAAATCAAAGGCCTCCTATGGAGTCTTCTTCTCAGAAGAACTTCCATTCCCACCTTTAGAGCACAAACTCTCTTCAATTTAACTGCTTTTCCTTATTACAATCAACTGTTTGGAGAAGAGAAGGCCAATGGTCTCCAGGGTCTGTCAATCAGAAAGCTTGTGAAATCGCTGCGTTTTTGAAACAGTGAGGAAAATGGCACGGATTCACCATAAAACACAGGACTCCTTGGAAGATCAACACTGAGCTCTCAATCATCACAGTCAAGGATATATTACACTTGTCGATCTGTCTGGCCTGAACTCAGGATTACACTTACTTCAAGATAGTGATCCAAACACTTCTGGATTAAAAACAAAAATGTTAGGTTAAGTGAAGGATATAATGTTCTGATATACAAGACATATTAATCACTATACACAAGGGATGCACAATATACAGTATCAGTACCATATTAGGTATTAGTTGAGATTAATTTTATATATATATATATATATATATATAATTACATTTAACCTTCAACAGATCTCAATATGAATATCCATTTTTGATACTGTGATGCCTAAATTTACTCAGTGCATTTTTAAAACAAAATTTCTTTGTCTTTCTTTTTTGTTATTGAATTTTTAGACATTATATTATATAATTAATATATGTTATAATATATTAATAATGTACATTATTAATATAATATAATATAATATAATATGACATTTAAAACTAAAACTACATTTTAAAAATTAAAAAAAATAATTAATAATAATATATTTATCATATATCATATGATATCATATCATCAGCCATGAGTTATACAGTAGAAAATGAACCAGAATCTTGGAACTTTTGATAACCAATCAAGAATCAAGAAAGCACCAATATAATTTCATTTCAGCAGCTGTTGAACCATTAATTTCACTAAAATTCTCTGCTAAACTGCAAATACTTGCTCACCTGACAAGGTTATTCAAGAAGAGAATCAATTATGCATCATTTATAAGCCACTTTGAATGTGTCCAATTCTACAGAAAAACATGAATCAAATTAAACAAAGCCTCAAAGAGGACAGAAATTATCCTGGAGCTTTTCCAAAACAACATTTACAGCTATATACTTCACTTATAAGCACTGTTGCTAAATGTCATTTGAGATGCTTGATGCACCATTAAACACTCATGCAACAACCTGTATGCAACAAGAGCTGAGCATAAGACTGGACTGTGTTTATCCATGTTTATATGACTCAGTGCGGGTCATTTGCACAGAGCCTAAACATAGCCCAAGATTACTACTGTACATGAGTCTTCCTGGCCATGCATGTGAGTCTATTTGTTTTGTTTTCTTCCACCAGTTGCGTGGCGTGACAGTTTGTAAGCCCATAATGACACATGGCTCTGAGAGTGTGGAAACATAGCAAACAAGTGGTGATTTAGAGGCGCAAGTGTTTTCAATCCCTCCTCCTAAGAGAATTGAGTGCCATACACATGTACTGCACACTATTTATGACTCCTCCATCACAGCAAAATACATACTTACATATACATACTATGGATGTAGATTGCATCAATATGACAGCGAAAATCCAATGCATCCAATGTACCAAGACAGTTCACTTGTAACTCTATGAATGCAAAAAAAAGCAATACGCAATAGGGTGGAAGTGCCACCTTCTAAATAAAGAATCAATTACAAATTGGCAAAGTCATCACTGCAGCTGCTGTTAGAAGCTCCGGTTCCTGTAAAACAGAGATGCATGTTTGGGACTGTGCATGCACACTGGCTTTACCAACCAGAAATACATGCTTTTTAAAAACCATTTGAGTATAAGAAAGAACATATATGGGTCAGTCCATGTCAGATTATATTGCTGATTTGAAATGTCATTTAAACGTGAATTTGGTAAGCAATTTTCCCCTGTTTCCCCCCATTCAAGAAGACAGGAGTTAGCATTGCATGGCCAGAATATGACCGCCAGGTGAACTGACTTTCCTTGACTTTCCCTGACTTTGGCCACACTGAGTTCTGTTTTTGAGCCAATCCCTATATTCCATGTGACTAACTACTTTGAAACCACAGGAAAATTACATAATGACAACACAAATGACTGACTAGCAACACAAATGTTAGCAATACATGCTGTTTGCAAAGAATATTATTTCATTAGAATATACAGCTATTTTGATATAGCCATCTGGCATATTGTTCTGTCACATAATTCCAGTTTGTGTCTTGTTTTGGATTTTTTTGTTTGTTTGTTTGTTTTGGTAATCCCAGTTCCGTGGTTTCCTATTTCCTGTTCTAGTCTTGTAGTCTGTTTGTAGTTTCTTTGTTGATTAATTCAGTGATTGTGTTTCAGGTGTTTCTTGTTTCCTTATCATCCCTTATATACTGTAAATAGTGCTTGTACAGTATTTCTTTGTACTTTGTTAGGTTGTCTTCCCTAGTGATTAGTTTGTGTTCTTTGTTCTTGTTTGCTTTGTTTTTTCTTGGTTATGGTACTCCTATCATTTTGTATGACTTTATTTATCATAATTAAACCATTTATCTGCATTTGGATCCCATCTCCCTGTCTTTTAGTTTACATTCGTCACATGTTCCCTTCAGTATTCCTCTAAACTGCCTCTCCAGTTACATTTGCGTCTTCAGCGTATTTTTGAATATAACTGGTTAGTGCGCATTACATAGATATCAACTTTATGACTGTATTCAGCATGAATATTGAGGTTAATATAAATGTATAACACAAAGTGTACTTTTAGGTGCTGAATATTTAATTGTCAGAGCAATTATTTATACCCCTTACATACTAGATGGGTCATCCAAAACACACCTGTCGATCATATGAATCCTAACCACAGTAAACCACAAAGGCAGAATGCTGTTGAAAGGACATGATCACATTGATGGACCAACTAGCAGGTGCAGGAAATGGAATCTAGCCTTCCTGGAGCACAGTTAAATCCTGTGAGACTCCCACATGGGCAGAGGCCATACATATGAGTTTAATCACTCTATTTGACTAGTCTATATGGGCTTTATTTGCCCATACAGGGATATTTCTGCGATCTTTTACTCAGCTAAATCGATCTGACATTCTTTCTTCAGTGGAGCACAAAAGTAGAAGTTTTAAAGAATGTTCATGATGCTCTTCTCCATACAATGAAAACAGATGGGGACTAAAACAAAAGCTCCACAGATGCATTAGAAAAGTAGTCCATACAACTTCTTCTGAAGTCAAATGATAGCTTTGTGTGAAAATCAAACTGAAATTTAAAGTCAACATTCACTGCTTCACAGCTGTGGTCACCATTCACTTTCACTGCAGCTTAGACATTACTTATACATTTTATGTTCCTTGGAAAAAAGAAAGTCATACGGGTTTCAAAAGGCATGACTGTGAGTAATTATTGACAGTAAATAATAACAGAATTGCTTGGCAGCCGTGGTTACCATTCACTTTCATTGCATGGAAAACAGCAGGTTCGACATTCCTTGTGATTCTTGGAAGAAAGTCAATGATAGTGAGCAAATAATGACATAAGTTTCATTTTTTGCTGAACTAACCTTTTAAACATGCTAATGTGCTTGCCCTCATTTTAGAAAAGCCGAATCTAAAAATATGACTTTAAACACTAGACAAGAGCTATACACATTAAAGAAATCAAATTTGGATTGTCCAAAAACACACACTCCGAGTTCAGCCAGAACTGAGCGACCTCAAACAGAACAAAGGAGGTGAGAGTGAAACCAGATCCTTTATCAACGTGTTCCCATGCGGAGGAGAAGCTTTGACTCAAGATCGGTTTGCATTGCTGGCATTATCCCACTGCTCCGTTTAAATAAATCTGCTTTGCTGTGAAAGAAACAAAGAGAAGGGCGAAAATGGGGTATCTGTTTCACAAACCCACAAGCCAACAACACCTGCACCAACAGCCCTGAATAACAAGTGCAATTCTTCTAGACAAACGAAATTCCTGGTGAGCTGGAGGGGGAATCTGAAGTTGATGCAGACTTGTTCATGCACGTTTTTGCTTCTTAATTGTCAGTCTGCATGTGAGGTAAATTGTTACATCACAGGGAGGCAAAGGTGCAGTGAATCGATACAAGGGCATGACTTCTTGGAATCTTGGCGCATTCCTGGCTTCGCCATCATTGCCATGGAAGGAGTGTAAGAAACAGCTTTGGAAAGATGACGTGCGTTGTTCTTGTGAAATACGTAAGTCTGACAAACACATTATTATTACAGGATGGCCTCTAGGCTTTCTAGAAAACTTGTGTGCCAGTTACTGTAAGAGCAAAAAAAGATGTTGTGCAAATCATCACTACATAATAAATTGAAAAATGTAAAAGAGTACAACAAGAAACAGTGGTAAAATGGGAAAACAATTGGTCTTAGGGCTTTTAGAAAAGTTATATTAATAACAAAATTACATCATTAAAAACTATCATAAGCCATGGTGTCTAGGGATCAGAATAGTCCTTGCCCTTAAAACTGGCATTAAATGGAAATTGCAATCATCTTTTCTTCCCCAATGTGAAGTATATCCAAGTGAAATAGCTTCTCGAACAAGAAAAATGTGTGGAGAGACTTGACTTTGTCAATTGGGAATTGATTAGATCATTGTCGGTTGCTAATTGCAAATAGAATTGTAAAGAATTGCAAGTCATCCTCTCTGTCAAAACCTTCAATAATGTTTACGAATATTGCTTTCTGTACAGTGTGCGTCTTTTTCTGCTTGTAAACAAGACACAGCACAATTGGGTTCTACGTCAGAAAACTAGCTCCTGTGGCAGCACCACATGCATGCATCATACTATCATGAACGTGCGTCAAAGACTGACACGGAAGAGAAGAATCTGTTGAACAAAGTTGTTATTTTTGTTTTCTTCACACACAAAAAGTATTCTCATAGCTTCATAACATTACGGTTGAACCACTCATGGATTATTTTAACAATGTCCTTACTACCTTTCTGGGCCTTGAACGTGATAGTTGCGTTGCTGTCTATGCAGGGTCAGAAAGCTCTCAGATTTCATCAAAAATATCTTAATTTGTGTTACGAAGATGAACAAAGGTCTAACGGGTTTGGAAAGACATGAGGGTGCGTAATTAATGACAGAATTTTCATTTTTTGTGTGAACTATCTTTTTAATATGCATTACACAGTGGCAAGATGACTAGAAAATACCATCTAAACTTTCCACTCAGATACTCTCATATAAACCCCAACCCTCAGTTGTATCATGATTTGTTTTATTTTTATCAATTTTCAACCGACTTGGGGTGTATCATTACATCCCTAACATCTACTATATGAAATTTTAGCAATATATTTGTTGCATGCAAAAAAATCTACTTGTTAGTACACGACTTATGAATGGCCATCAACACAGAAAGAGAGTGTATGCAAGGAGTGTATGCTATTGTTTCAATTAAATGGGTAGAAAAAGAAAAAATATCATCACAGCTTTTTGAGAATTATGTTGCAGTTCTAACACATTCTGAAATGCAACAAAGAGTGAAATAAACCTGGTGCAATAATTTGCGTTAAAGAAATGGTTCACTAAAAAAAAGAAATTTCAGTCATCAATTACTCACCATCACGTCATTCCAAACCTGTATGACTTTTGTTCTGCAGAACACAAAAGAAGATATTGGTACAATGTTGGTAATCAAAAAGTTTTGGATACCACTGACTTCTACTGTATATGTACATAATAAACACAGATACCTTTCCCAAAATATCTTGTTTTGTGTGCAGCAGAAGAAAAAAAATTGTACAGGTTTAGAATGACACAAGGACGAGTAAATATTGACAGAAATTTCATTTTTGGGTGAACTATCTCTTTAACATATTTGCATAGAGAACATTTCAGGCTTAACACACACAGGACATGACAAAGAAACAAGTCGAGAATAAGAAATGGGATTTCTGGAAACCCGCAAAAGTAGCTCCCAGCAACGTCTGACAACCAATTCCCTGCTTCATTTGTTGGATGAAATTTCTCCAAGGAGTTGGACACGTTTTGTGGTTGGACTATGATATCTGTCGTGAAGGTACTGAGTGTACTTCTGTGCAAGTCTATGGTCAGCTCACAGGGAGGGAAGAAGAGAAGAAAGAAACAGTGAAGGAAAGATCTCAAACCATCGGACTGTTGAACAAAAGTGCTGGACAAAAGACAAGAGGTCTGGAACACTAGAAAAAGTGCTGCTCTCACACTTACATAGAGCTGCAGGACTGCCAATAAGAACATAGGGTCGAGGGACCTATGAAAACTTGCATAACTCCAGACAGGAGGCCGATACACTACAGAAGGAAAGCCCAGGAAATTACTTGAATTCTTGACATTAAACCACACTAGCACCACAATTTTCTTTCTAAGGCCATTAGGGTGTAGTGCAGTGGTTCTCAAACGGTTTTGCTTCAGGACCTTCATTGCACATCAAGCAGCAAGTCGGCACAAAAGCAACAAAAATGTCCTTAAAATTGAATATTGAAATGTAATATTAACATGAACTATAAGGCACAATTATTAGCATCACATGGGCTGAATAGGAAATGTTAATGTGTTCTTTATCTCTGTAGTCAATAACCCACTGCACAAAACACACTGTGGTCACACGTGTTGCTAATCTCTTCAAAAATGCTGTTAAAGACGAATTAAAAAAAAAGACCATTTTAAGACAAAAACAGTGCAAGATATTAACAATGCACCAGCAATGTCTTTTAAAGAAATAAAATCTATAAAGAATATGGTTGAATTAATATGGTTGGATTGCCCCACTGCAACCACTTTGATATCAGGAAACTGCCTTATTAAAATTCACTCTACATATACACATGAAATTACTCAACATAAATGTAATATTATAATTTACATCTGCAAAGACAAGGAACAATCAATGCACAGGGGTGTTATGCACTAGTCAGATCATATACTATACATGATTACAGTGATATTTAATATTTAATAATATCTATCTATCTATCCATCCATCCATCCATTTATTTATTGTCAACTATATTGTTAATTTTTTACCTTTTTGTGAAGTTTTACTTAAATAAAATGAACTAAAACAATGAATATTAATATTAACTTAAAGGAAAAATGTAAACATAAAACTCTGTAAAAATGAATACATTATTGTTTTGTATTATTTATTGTTTACTTTATTGTTATATATGCATTATTACTATTGTATTGTATAATATTGAATACTGTAGTTTTTACTGTAAAAAAAATTCCCTAAAATTTACGGTAAAAAACTGGCAGCTGTGGCTTCTACCGTAAAAAATACGGTAACAACGTTTTAGGTTTTACGGTTTTAACTTAAATTTACAGTTAAATACCGTAATTTCTTTAACTGACATAATGTTAGTATACCAACCTATTAAAGTACTGAAATCTGTATTGTACCTTTGAAATACACTGACAACCACCAAATGCAGGTGGTGATGAGAAAGTCACATGATGAACCAAAGTCCAT
>JAFVLL020039552.1:161617-182882 GCA_021397915.2 Tor tambroides | reverse complement strand
TGATTGAGCATGTAATTATATTATTTTATTATTATATTATATTTTTTAGAAGTTGAATAAATGTTTCATTTTGTCATGATTTGTGTGTTCTGCATTATGTGTCCACCCTGTCACCTTGATATTTTACAATAATATTTTAAACAATAATTCAATCATATCTATATAATCCAGTGTGTTCAATAGCTAGGTGCGGGGGTAGTAACATGCAAACAAAAAACTGCATCCAAATATCACAGTTTTCTCCAAATAAGAAAAAAATACATGTGCAAATTGTATGAGTTTCTTTAAAATACATGGTTTACATAAAATCTTTTATGTATTTATGATTTGAAAGCAAACAAATAACCCTGTTTAGGAAAGGGACATCATACCTTTCAGAAAATATCATTTGCATCTTAATTTTGCAATGAAAACGTATTAAACAGTAATATATATGTCCATAACAGGGTGGAGATATCTTATGGTTTATGCTTCGAATAATGGCTCATAATGATCTAAAAAAAAAATATGTGGGAGCTCAGCTAATATGTTTCTATAGAACTCGAGTGTCTACTATTTATGACATGACATAAAGCGATTGGGAAATTAAAACCAAAATTTTTGAGTATTGTGAGGGTTTAAAGGCACTCAATGGTGATATTGACCCATAGACTGTGATTTTGTGGCTTGTGTTTTAGAAAATCGAATATTTTTGTAATCTTGACAAAATGCATTTCATTGGAAAGGTTTGACACAGTCAAGGTTCCATATTTGGTGACTGTTTTGTAGTAGAAGTGATATTGTGACAGAAAATGATTTGTGACAGGAAACTGCACAAAAAGAATTCAATAGAGTTTAGGTGTGACCCAGTGGTTATTTTTGGTATAGCACCCAAAGAAAATCTCACAATTTTTGTGATATCAACTTCAAATTTGGAACATAAAATCACTAACTAAAGCTATTAAAAAATGTTTTTGTTAAATGAAATAAAGATAAAATAAAATATAAATATTCAAGGAAAAAATTAATGGAAATTACAAATGTTGAAAAACTAAGTTTTTAAAAATAAACTTCTCAAATTACTAACTAAAAACCACAACTGTGTGTGTGTCAAACCAAAAACTAATAAAAAGTAAAAATAATAATAATAATAAAAAAAATCAAATATTTGTATATTTACTTTTAAAAAAAAAACTTTTTATTACTTTTTGATTTGATATATTGAAACTTGAATTGAACTGAGTTGAATATTGATATATATATACAGTATATATTGATATTTTGATATAATAATATAGATAGATAGATAGATAGATAGATATAGAACTATTGATTACCATTGGAAAACAAGCAGCCTACAACAGAAACAAGCTGACCCACAGAGTTCTCCTGTGTTTAATCAGTAGTAACTGTCTCCATCAGCGAGTGGTCTGGTGAACATGTGTTTGTTTGACAGGTGCGGATGCCGCAGGTGAGGAGTGAGTCGTATCTGCTGGTTTGTGCCGAGGGGACTGAGCTGCAGCTGTGGGAGCGACACTGCAGTGCTGATCTTTGCTGAAGAACACTAGATAGTCAACAGCAGACGCTTCAGTTAAGCTGCGTGGACTGTGATCTACTCTATTGTGCAGTAGTCTGATCTCTTCTTCTCTGTTCTTCAGTTCCAGTCTATAAAGCCTTTTCAGCATCGTGGCCACATGACTGAGTGAATGATTGAAATCACTCAAGTTTCCTGCTTTAAAGCAGCCGTGACTCTGATTCACTAGTCACGTTTACAACTGTTTCAGCTCCATATTCTGATTGCACTCATATTCTGAATATGATGTTTATATGCACAAATATGTTTGTTTTAGGGCTACTGATCTACACGTTTTTTTTTTCTTGCTGTTTCTCAAAAGATTTCCCAGGAGAGTCCAGATGCTGCAATTGGTTATGCAGTATGTGCTCAGTTATTATTTTTATTACACATTTTAATTAGAAACCCTTCAGAAATGCCAAAAAACTCTGACTCCAACTGGAAAGAACTGGGCAAATGTCAGTAGTAATAAGTGTTAATATAAATTTTATTTCATTGCCACTTCAGAAATGAGTTTCCATTCTTTAACACCTACAGCTAATTATTATCACCCTGTGTCATCACCCATAATTCTCTGCGGTCTGAGCATGTGAATCTCTTTTTTTGTTTACATGCAACAAGTTTCTCGTTAAAACCACCTTATTTTAGGAGCGGGAATCAGAATTTGGAGAATTAAAATATGTGACCCTGGAGCACAAAAGCAGTCATAAGTAGCACAGGTATATTTGTAGCAATAGCCAACAATACATAGTATGGGTCAAAATTATTGATTATTATTTTATGTCAAAAATCATTAGGATATTAAGTAAAGATCATGTTCCATTTGTAAGTTTATTACCGTAAATATATCAAAACTTAATTTTTGATTAGTAATATGCATTGCTAAGAACTTCATTTGAACAACTTTAAAGGTGATTTTCTCAATATTTAGATTTTTTTGCACCCTCAGATTCCAGATTTTCAAATAGTTGTATCTCAGACAAATATTGTCCGATCCTAACAAACCATACATCAATGGAAAGATTATTTATACAGCTTTCAGGTGATTTCAATTAAAAAAAAATTGACCCTTATGACTGGTTTTGTGGTCCAAGGTCACCTATTGTCTTAAACTGAATCAGGTGATCAGATTGTGGTGTTTAATATGTGACTCCATACTAATCTGAATATTGCCAAATTCTGATTGATATCAGAATATTGATGTGCATGGCTGTAAAGGAAAAAACATTTGCCTTACGTGATTCAGAATCTGAACTGTCTTGTTGGGTTCATTTTGCGGTCCTGCTTTTACCTGCTGTTTATGGGAATCTGCACTGAGAATCATGTAGTTTTTTTCACACGTGTTTGTTCAAACTATCATATACTACATCATTATTTGCCAGAGATATATTTTGTACAAAAAATGAAGTTGTTTTAACATTAAAAACTATTTAAGAGTGAGTAACTTAGAAATAAAGTTGGCTTATTTATTTAACACAGAGTAAATTCAAATTATTTGTCTTGGAAAGATGTGTCCGGTTGATAAACACATGAAAAATCCAGCCTATGCTGTTTTGCTGGTCTAAGCCTGGAAAGTGTTTTTCCAGGATATTTTCAGCAGTTTTGTCTCCATAACTATAGTGAGTTTTAGGGTTAGCTGGTCTAGGTCATTGGTTTGATACCAAGAAACACACATATTAATAAACATACTTTGATTACTTTGCAATCCGTAACACTAATCCTAATCAATAAGCTGCAGAAAAATGCCTTTAAAACCAGTTCAGGTCTGTCTTAGTCTAGTTTAAAGTGTTTTTTTCTTCTTCAGCAAAGTGAGTAGTAATAAACACAAGTGTACTGACTTTGCTCTGGGAGCAGTGTGGCTTTTGTGCACTTAAATGAGTGGGTGTGGCTTCTGTCATCTGTATGGAGTGGGTGTGGCTTTTGTCCTCTAAATAGAGTGGGTGGAGCTTCACTTCAGTGTATGGAGTGGGTGTGGTTTTTGTTCTCTGGATAGAGTGGGTGTGGCTTCTGTCCTCTGCATGGAGTGGGTGTGGCTTCTGTCCACGAAATTGGGTGGGTGTGGCTCTGTTCTCTAAATAGAGTGGGTGTGGCTTCACTTCTATGTATGGAGTAAGTGTGGTTTTTGTCCTCTGTGTGGCTTCTGTCCTCCAAATTGGGTGGGTGTGGCTCTGTTCTCTAAATAGAGTGGGTGTGGCTTCACTTCTGTGTATGGAGTGGGTGTGGTTTTTGTCCTCTGGATAGAGTGGCTTCTGTCATCTGCATAGAGTGGGTGTGGCTTCACTTCTATGTATGGAGTGGGTGTGGTTTTTGTCCTCTGTGTGGCTTCTGTCCTCCAAATTGGGTGGGTGTGGCTCTGTTCTCTAATTAGAGTGGGTGTGGCTTCTGTGCTCTGAAATGAGTGGATGCGGCTTCACTTCTGTGTATGGAGTGGGTGTGGTTTTTGTCCTCTGGATAGAGTGGGTGTGGCTTCTGTCCTCCAAATTGGGTGGGTGTGGCTCTATTCTCTAATTAGAGTGGGTGTGGCTTCTGTGCTCTGAAATGAATGGGTGTGGCTTCTGTTCTCTGTATGGAGTGGGTGTGGCTTGTGTCTCTTGTGATGATCAGCTGTCAGTTTCAGGTTGAGGTTCTGATGCTGAGCGCAGTGACTGACCTGTGTGGTTTTGACTTGGACGGCTACAGAAACATCATCCTGAGTGAGTGTGTTTTATGAGAACACATGACATACAGACTGATGTTGTGTTCAGTATCATCTTCTGTCATTGTGTTCGGTGCATTACTCCCCCTAACGGTGAATCCCAAGCCATGGACGTGTTTGACTGTGTGCCGTTCTGACTGTGGAGATTAAAGCCCTTTGTATCCTTTGTCAGCTTAAATAAAATCTTCAGGAAAATGAGTTAATATTTCAATAATTTATATACACATTCACATGTTCACTGTTCTCTGATGTCAGTTAATAGTCACACTGATAAGCAGGTAAACAAAAAATATTTCATCCTTTTTATTGAGTGTATTATTTTGAGTGTTTTTATCTGAAAATTCTGCATTATTTTTATTGATGATTTTATTAATTACTAGCTTTTCATCAGTACATGAAAACCAGTTTGGGAAAATATGCTTTAAAGAAATAATTAATCCTAAATACAAAATTATGTCATTATTTATATGTACATCACATATAAATATATATATATGATTTAGGGATTTAGTGATATTCTGTGGAAATATTTTATATTGATTATTAATATAAATATTCATATTTTATTTAATATTTAATAGCCATGTTCTCATTTATTAAAATGAAATATATATTTACATTTATTTTCTGTAACAATCCTGTGTCTTTTGTGACTTGTACAGTATATTTCTGTATTCTAATACTGAATCTATTTATAATGGCTCTTCTTTTGAGGCCATAAATGGCCTTGAAAGTGTCCTAAAATGTTTTACAAAACTGTTATATAGCTGCTCACATCAAATAATTATATAAAAAAAAATCATGAAATGATACACTGTTCAGAATTAAGCTGAATGAGTGGTATTCTGTATGTTGAGAAATAGAGATTTATTTGGATTTTTAATCATGGAAAACAGTTGAACAGAATACAGTGAACAGAATATCGCCTACTACTTTAGAAAAGTAGTATGTGAAATAGCACACATTATGCAAAGATATATATTCAGAACAGAAGATTGTTACATTGTTGTCATCTATGCTTCGTGTTTTATTCCTCAAGTGCCAAAATAATGATGATAATGTCCTGTGTTTAATGCAGTCCCATGCAGGGATTCTGCTTGTCTTAATAGTCTTAATTCACCCTTCCACAAATAAAAGCATCAAAAATTCTTAAATCAGAGCAGAAAGTCTTAAATTCAAGTCATGGCACTAAATGTTGCATGCACTGCAAATAAAATGAATCTCTTCCTCAGTATTTTTGTTTGTTTTCCAGTATAAATATCTAAACATCCTTAAATCAAGACACATTTACTGGAGATGCAGAATGAAGATATGAACCCCTGTCGTGTGAGTATCCTGTGAGTATCCTGTGCATAGTATGCATGCAGTGTGCTAGTATGCACCAAGGCTGTAACCATGTCTTGAACATTGGGAGGGGACCAACTTTCATATATATATATATATATATATATATATATATATATATATATATATATATATGCGCACAGCTTTTATTGACACACACACACAGATCACTGGCACACAGAGGTCCTATTGTGTGGTGATTGTTGGCAACACTACCCCATGACTTTCATTATAATAAAATAGTTTCCGTACTGAATTGCTATATTATAGCGCAGGTAACAGATGCAGGTAATTCATCATTTTCATCTCTCTCTCTCTCTCTCTCTCTCTCTCACTCTCTCTCTCTCAAAATCCCATATTTGAGAAAAAAAGTTGAGTAGTTTGCATCAGTGCATATAGCTGTTGGTTATTTAAAATTTCTATCATAAAACTGTAGACTACCATGAAATGATTTGCAGCTTTCATCTCTTGTCGCTCTCTTTCAATGTTAAACTCACGCTGGAATTCGCACTCAGCTCCTGTGAACAGTAAACCCCGCCTACTTTGATTTGATTGGCCGGCTCAGTTAGTTTGACAATGACAAGCACTAAGGCAGAGCAGGCAGAAAATGTAACTTTTAAAGCTTTTTTGTCATCCTAACTGGAGCGCTGCATAATGGAGAGCAACATATCAGTGCAAGAATTTCACATATCGGGGGGGACGGTTTTGCCGTTTCTAATTATTGGGCAGGACTTGTCCCCCTCAATGTCGACACAGTAAAAAATTATTGTGATTTTAATGGTAAAAAATTGTTAAATGGTTAACGGTACATTCCCCTACTATATACAGCTGTAATAGACGTTTCATAATTTAATGTAAAATATTCGTAATTTTACGGTAAAATACCGTTTTTGTAAGTGGAAAAATAATGTATAATTTACAGTGAAAACCCGTAAAATTGATGTTCCCAGAATTCCCATGCATTGCATTTCAAATTTGATGTTTTTTCTTTGAAATAACTGTTTCTTCTTAGTTTTTTCTTGTCAGTTATGTTTATTAGGGTTGTATGTTACATCTAATGTTGCTAAATTAATGTTTATTGCATATTTCAGATTAATGTGTGTCACCGTGATGGTGTTTAGTGTTTGTGTGAATAACATTGTACACCTTCTATATATATATATATATATATATATATATATATACATTAATATTGGCCTTCTTGGCTTGTGGAAAAGCTGCTTTGGTTCATCATGTGACTTTCTCATCACTACCTGATGGTTATCAGTGTATTACAAAGGTACAAAACAGATTTCAGAACTTTAATAGGTTAGTATATTAATTTTTGAATTTGTGTGTAAAGTTTTGGAAAAAAAGAGGCAAAGTTTTGAAATGTGTGTGAGTAGTTGAAAAAAACAGTAACATTATATCAGTTAATGAAATACGGTTTTTACCGTTTTTTTTCAACCACTTACATTTTCAAAACTTTGCCTCTTTTTTACCCAAAACTTTACACACAAATCCAAGAATTGCACACACAAAATACAACATGCCTCACATCTCTTGTAAAATGAAGCACTGCATTCAAAATATCACAAACACATCTCAAAAGCAAAAATTTGTCTTATGTTGCGTTATGTTCTTTCATGAGCTCCTTTGTACATTTCTGCACAAGATTGAAAGTAATTGTCAGAGAGATGTTGAAAAATTCACAGTTAACATGAAAGCAAGATTGAAACCTATATTTTTTACTGTAAGCAGTTGTGGTTGTGAATACAGTATTACACAGAACGCAAGAAAAGAAACACATCAAGCATGTGTAGTTGTGTAGATGTGTGTTTATAGGCCTGTTCTAAAGGATGTTTGCTTGGTGTTCAGTAAAGCACATGTGCGGAGTTAGTGATGAATTAGTGTGTGTTTTGAAAAAAGTGCATCAAGTCAAAGGCCAAGAATTAGTGTATAGTGTGTGCTTCTGCTGTTTGAGTGTCAGCTTTCAGAAATTGTGTGACAAGTAAAGATTTTGTGTGTAAGCAGTTGAAAAAACTGTAATTGTAAATTTAAGTTAAATCCGTAAATGTTGCTACTGTATTTTTACGGTAAAATTCTGGCAACCGTAAATTCTACGGAATTTGTTTTACAGTGTATGGCGGTTCCAGCGCTGGTGTGCACACACACTGAAGGTGGCGCTGTGCTTCACATGTAGAGTCCGGTGGTGGGGTACAGCATGAAGGGGGCGATGCTGTGCTGTGAAGGGCTCTCCAGCATGTGTTTGCGGTAATAACGGCGCAGCGCCGGGCTGCTGGGGTGCTGCTGTCTGACGTGGAGAAAGTATTCGTCCGGCCGGCTGGAGGTGAAGCCGCAGTCCTCGCACACGAAGATCTTGGAGCGCCGCTGGCGGTATGCGTACTGCTGCCGGACGCCGTGGATCTTCCGCAGGTGAGACTCCAGAGAGCAGCGCTGCGTGAAGGCTTTCTCACACAGATCACAGCGGTACGGACGGATACCTGCACACAGAGGGAGACTCGAGCTGCTCAAAACCTGCAGAGGGCCTGCTTACTGTTTATGGGAATCAGGGTTAGTGCAGTTTTCTTTTTATGTTGTTAAAAATCATTAGGATATTAAGTAAAGATCATGTTCCATGAAGATATTTTGTAAATTTCCTATCGTAAATATACCAAAACTTAATTTTTGATATGTAATATGCATTGCTAAGGACTTCATTTGGACAAATATTTCTCAATATTTTGATTTTTTTGCACCCTCAGATTCCAGATTTTCAAATAGTTGTATCTCAGCCAAATATTGTCCTATGCTGACAAACCATACATCAATGGAAAGCTATTTATTCAGCTTATTTATTAAAGCTTATTTATTTTTTGATGCTTGTACATCAGTGTCTTTCATCTATCATTTCCTCTGATATTAGGGATTACTCATGGTTAAGGTTAGGTTTAGGTGTAGGGATATGGTCAAGACTAAATTTTTGGATTAAAATGTTCTAACCCTCGCGTTTTGTAATAAATCTTTCCCTCACGGGTCAAAATGACCCGAAGGCCTAAAATGAATTTTTTTTTTGTTCCAGAAAACTTATATTGATCCATTTTTATAAATTTATTCTTAATATTTATGTAGTTTTTTTTTTGGTGGTTTTTATTTTATTTTATTTTTATTTACCTTGTTTTCTTTAACTCTTCCTCTGCCAGCGTTTTTGCTGATTTTCACAAAAATTTCATGGCCCCCAGAATATTTAGCAGTATGAATATCTGAACATGCAACGCATGAAAATAAAAGTAATACCATCTACTTTCAAACAAAACAATCCGTTTTATTCTAGCTTCAAGCATTGATTTTTTATCAATACTTGAATGTAGGTAGGTTTCATAAAAAAGCAACATTTTGAGCAAAAAGCTGAGAAAATCGCATTTTTATCAAATAATCTGGATCATATTCAGTAATATTATCAAAGCAAATATGCAGTAGATTACTTCCATCAGTGTCCCAAAGCTTGCACAGGCCTTTAGCACTTTCTGGATCCACATTTCACTTGATAACATGAGGCAGTTTTCATTTATATGCAGTTATTGTTGACGATCGCATTATTTTAAGTCTTGTACCATTCAGACGAACACTCAATTTCTTAAAAATTGTAATAAAAAATTAAAAATTCCAGGTCAAAATGACCCGAGGGAAGGATGGAGTTTAAAGCCGCAGTACGCAATTTCTGAGAAGTGCTGTTGAAAGTGGATCGGACCGAGCACCAAAACACACTTGTGGCCAATCAGCAGCAAGGGGCGTGTCCATTAATGAAGGGGCGGTGCCTGTGTTGCATAGCGTGTTTGTGAATTTGGGGGCATGTTTTATTTCAGTTTCAAACTGAACTATATCAACATGTTTAAAAAAAAAAACTAATAAAATGACAAAAATGCACAACAAAATTACTGAAATTTTAACTAAACTTAAAATAAAAACAGAAAATCTAAAAATAAAGATAATTCAAAATATTAATAAATTAAATAATATCTCAAACATATGACAATAACACTGCTGGACATCATAATGCACTATTTTTCAAAAGTTTAAAGTGAGTAAGATTTATTTATTTTATTTTTTTAAATGTAAGAAATTAATACATTTATTAAGGCTGCATTAAATCGATCAAAAGTGACAGGAAAGACATTTCTAATGTTCCAGAAAATTTCTATTTCAAATAAATGCTGTTCTTCTGAACTTTCTATTCACCTGTGAATCCTAAAAAATAAAATCTATCACGGTTTTTACAAAAATATGAGGCAGAACAACTGTTTTCAACATTGATAATAATCAGAAATGTTTCTTGAGCAGCAAATCAGCATATTATTATGATTTCTGAAGATCATGTGACTCTGAAGACTGGAGTAATGATGCTGAAAATTCAGCGCTGCATCACAGAAATAAATTACAGTTTAACAGATATTCACATAGAAAACAGATATTTTACATTATAATAATATTTCACAATATTACAGCTTTTACTGATTTAAAAAAAAATCAAATTAAATTAATGAGCCTTGGTGAGTTGAAGAGATTGCTATACTTAATATTTTGAATTAGATTTTATTCTATTTTCCAGTTTCATTTTGATTTCAGTTAACATTTTAGTCATTTTGTTTTGTGGTTTTGTCAGTTTATACGTGTGTATAGTTTATATTAATTTTATTTTAGTTGCTTCACAAATCCAAGAATTGCACACACAAAATGCAAAATGCCTCACATCTCTAAATATCTCAAAATATCACAAACACATTGGCAAACACCTTTGCCATAATATTAATTCCTGTTAGATTTGTGTGTGTTACTTAGAGAACTGTGTGTTGTGTTTAATGAAATTGAAAAAGGCTGAGAATTAGCGTCTGGTTTTGTAGATTTGGTGTGTGTTTCTGCTGTTTGAGTGTCGGCTTTCAGAAACTGTGACAAGGAAAGATTAGTGTGTAAGCAGAAAAGTGTACTGAGATTGTTTTGGTGTGAGTGTGAGTGATGTGGTCTCACCGGTGTGTGTTCTCATGTGTCTCTTCAGGTCGAAGGTGTCGTTGAAGCCCTTCCCGCAGAACCTGCAGGGGTGTCTCTTGATCATACTGTGGCACTTCAGGTGACGCGTCAGCATGCGCTGCAGGGGAAACACTTTATGACACACGGAGCACAGGAACTCAGACGAGCCGCCGGATTCACGCGCCTGGAAGCAGAGCGAGAGACACATGAGCTTCCTGAAGATGCAGGTCCAAACCCTGAGGATCTGCAGGAGCTTCACCTTGTTCACCGGCGCTGAGGCCAGTGCAGGAGGAGGAAGAGAACTGTGTGACGGCTGAACTCGCTCCATCCCGTAATCCTCCCTGTGACGCTCCAGAGCAGGTGTGTGTTTGTGGACGGCATGAGCGCGCTCAGACGCTGACTCCAGACCGGCGCTGGGAGTCTGAACAGACACTGAAACACACACATTAGACAGTTACAGACTGTCATTTGTTTTCCCGAAATTAAAAAAAAGATACATATATACTGTATGTATATATTTATATTTATATATGTGACCCTGGAGCACAAAACCAGTCTTAAGTGTCAATTTTTCGAAATTGAGATTTATACATCATCTGAAAGCTGAATAAATAATCTTTCCATTGATGTATGGTTTGTTAGGATAGGACAATATTTGGCTGAGATACAGCTATTAGAAAATCTGGAATCTGAGGGTGCAAAAAAATCTAAATATTGAGAAAATCACCTTTAAAGTTGTTCAAATGAAGTTCTTAGCAATGCATATTACTAATCAAAAATGAAGTTTTGATATATTTACAGTAAGAAATTTACAAAATATCTTCATGGAACATGATCTTTACTTAATATCCTAATGATTTTTGGCATAAAAGAAAAATGGATAATTTTGACCCATACAATGTATTTTTGGCTATTGCTACAAATATACCCCAGCGACTTAAGACTGCTTTTGTTACAAACAAACAAATAAATAATAATAATAATAATAATAATAATAATAATAATTTGTTTTGTTTTTTTTATTTTATGATATTTTTTTGTATTTATAATAGTAATTTTTGTTTTATAATAAATAATAATCTAAATAATAATAATTATTATTTTCATCATATTTTCATTTTATAATAATACAAATTTATCAAAAAATAACAACCCTATACAAAATAAAACCTTCAGAACCCAAAAATAAACCAGTGTAATATTGAGGTTTTATTTTGTATATGGTTGTTAATTTTTGATTATTTTATTTTTAATTATTATAAAAAATTAAAATAATAATTATTATTTACATTATTATTTCTTATAAAATTAAAATAAAATACTATACTGGTTTATTTCTGGGTTCTGGAGGTTTTATTTTGTATAGGCTTATTATTTTTTTTGATTATTTTATTTTTTATTATTATAAAAAACTATTATTATTTACATTATTATTTCTAATTATAAAATAAAATAAAATATTACACTAGTTTATTTTTGGGTTCTGAAGGTTTTATTTTGTATAGGCTTGTTATTTTTTGATTATTTTATTTTTTTATTATAAAAAAATAATTATTATTTACATTATTATTTCTAATTATAAAATAAAATAATCAAAAATTAACAACCATATACAAAATAAAACCTCCAGAACCCAGAAATAAGCCAGTATAGTATTTGTTTTGTTTTATAATAATAAATAATAATGTAAATAATAATTATTATTATTTTCATTGTTTATTTTATAATAATAAAAATAAAATAATCAAAAAATAACAACCATATAAACCTCAAAAATAAACCATAACCTCCATAACCTCAAAAATAAACCAGTATAGTATTTTATTTTATTTTATTTTATTTTATAATAAGAAATAATAATGTAAATAATACTTTTTATTTAATTTTTTTTTATAATAATAAAAAATAAAATAATTTTAAAATATATATATTTTTGTATAATATTTTATTTTGTATAATAAAAAATAAAATAATAATTAAAAAAAACAACCATATACTAAATAAACCCTCCAAAACCCTAAAATAAACCAGTATAACAAAAGATGATAATTATCTAGGCTGTGTATAGCTCCTGAGGATTTTGGACTGAGTAATAAATTAATCTCTTTTGTTTCTATTATATATTTCAACAAAATAAACAAAAAAACTCTTTCCCTTTATAATGTTTCTTTATTTCTAAAATGTTTAAATAAATGAATGTAAACTTAAATGAACAATTCTTGATGGAAAGTCTTTGTTGTAACTTGATCAAATAAAGCACTTCTGTTAGCGACGGGTGTGAGAAGTCTCATAGTCAACATTCATATGTGAATATATTTACATAAATACATAACAAATACAGCATTTTTCAAACATTTCATGTTTAAAAATCGATCGTCGTGTCATCGTTCATTTGCCCTCATGTCGTTCAAACACTGACTTTCTTTCTTCTGTGAAACACAAACGAAGAATAGGATTGAAAATGCAGATTTCTTGATTTTAATTGATTCTCATTTTGATTCTCTAAATATCGATTTTTAAATAACAACCATTTTTAGTTGATGTGTGAACAAAACTGAATCATGAATCATGTATTTGATCAATCAGTGTTTCAACCACGGAAAGGTGATATCAATAATAAAGTCACATTTAACTCAAGAAGGACATTCGGTGTCCATAAACTCCATAGACAGCTGAAAAAATAACTCTGGAGAGGAGCATTATGATCAATATATGCACTATATTACATATTCGTGATATTTTACTGAACTCGTTCTTTGATATGTCTGAATAAATCCATCAGGACAACAAGTAATGATATGCACTGTATAAGTGTTTATATTCCAGCAACAAACTAAAGTAGAAACTCACAGAAATACAATGTTTAGCATTGTTGATTTTATCATTAAAACTGAATAATGTATAGAGATGAATAATAATGAGTAATGATTATTAAATCATAAGAGTAAAACAGAAAACAGTTTATTTTTAAGGTGCCCTTGTTACAGTGTAATTATGCATTTAAGTACTAAGTTATATTAATTAACTACATGTACTTATATGGTTAGGGTTAGACTTAGGGTTACTTCCATGTAATTATGCATAATTAAAATAAAATAGTACCTACATGTAACATGTGTAACAAGGACACCTTAAAATAAAGTGCTACCAAATATAATAAATAGAATAAATTTATACAACAGAATAAATAATAATAATAAATAATATAATAATAATAATACCAAATAAATAGAATAAATAATAATATTTTATTTTAATTATAAAATAGTTATATAATTAAAATGCTCTTATACACTGAAAAAAAAATTATGAATTGAATTTACTTAATTTTTTTTTTAAGGTAAGTGGTTGCAATCTAGTTGACTAACTTTCAACATGTTTTTATTTAAATGTCGCTAAAATAAATATTTTGCAACCACTTACCTTAAAAAAATCAGTATAATTTTTTTTTAGTGTACACTGAAAAAAATGATTCATTGAATTTATTTTTTTTTTTTTTTTTAAGGTAAGTGGTTGCAATCAATTTATTTTAGCTACATTTAAATAAACAAATTTAGTTGACTAACTTTCAACATTTTTTTTTATTTAAATGTCGCTAAAATAAATATTTTGCAACCACTTACCTTAAAAAAAATTAGTATAATTTTTTTTCAGTGTACACTGAAAAAAAATGATTAATTGACTCAATTTTTTTTAAGGTAAGTGGTTGCAATCAATTTATTTTAGCTACTTTTAAATAAACAAATTATTATTTTTTATTTAAATATAGCTAAAATAAATATTTAGCAACCACTTACCTTAAAAAATGTAGTATCATTTTTTCAGTGTAATCATTTTTATTAAAAAAAAAAGTTTTTATTATATAATACTTTTTATGTGCAGTTTAACGGTTTGTTTACAGATGATTTTAATAGAGTAATGTACCGGTATAGAGATTTTCCTCACTGCAGCTGATTATGTCCAAATGAATCAAATTGAATCGAATCGCAATCCTGCGACCGAACCACACTGGACTCCACCGGCTTTAGACGCAGAAGGTTTCTCTTGGTTTGTGTCGCGCAGAAGAAGTGCGCTCAGGTTCGGAGGCCACGAGGGGAACGGTTGAAGACGGTCTGATGGTGTTTTGGGTAGCCTACCTGTGTTGGGACTGAAGCAGGGCTCCGGCTCCTTCCACTGCCATCCGGCGCAGGCCGACTGCTTTCTCTTGACCAGGAACGAGCGAGGCATCTCCAGACTGCTTTACGGCTCGCTGTCTAGAGAGTCAATCTGAGAGCGGATGATTTCCATATCTCTGGAGAGAGGAGGACACACCTGTGCTTTAACTGCTGCTCCGCTGGTTTGCATGCCAGGTAGAGAGAATCTGGTCTCCTCATTTAACTGGACCTGCCATGCAAATGGTCCTCCGGCGGCGCAGGGCTGAAGGGCACAGCAAGCTCAGCCACACTGCTAGGAAAATGTTGCTTTTATTTCACGTTCCAGTTGATTGTCTGTCGGGTTTATGTCACCTAAACTGGGACAAAAGCAATTCAAATCGCCTGCTTTACTGTTGACTATCTGTTAACCTCCCGGTCGAAGAGCTTGAATGGCTTTCTCTAGTCCTAACAGGTGTGCTTTTCTTCTTCACACGTCAAAAGCTTCGCCATCAGTTATTTGTCAGTCTATAACGGCGTCTGTGACAAAAACAGTGCAAATAAGCTGCTGGATAGAGATGTTAACTCTGAAATAAATATATCTAAAAACAACATTTCTCATTTTCATTTACTTTCAGCCGATGCGCTGAAACGACGACAACTGAAACTGAAATGAAACGAATAAAAACGGTGTAAACGAACTGAAATGAGAAGCACTAAAATTGAACTGAACTGAAAAATAAACCTAAAGCTGAAATTAACAAAGTATATTAAAAGTAATGATAATAAAAGGGACAGAAACACACAACAAAGTGACGTTAAAAAGAGAAACTGATTTTAGAAGAAAAACTCATTGAAAATATTACTAAAATAATCATATCTCAGTGATATGAAAGCAATGTTCATTGAAATGAATGTTAACTCTGAAATCTAAATAAAAATCTAAAACAATTGAAACATTTTATTTAAGCTATTTACCAAATTAAAACTGAAATAAAAATTAATAAAAACTATATAGACATTAAAAAACAAACTGAAATGAGATTACGGTGAAGCACAAAAATTGCACTGAACTGGAAAATACAACTAAAGCTGAAATAAAAAAAAAAGTATATTAAAAATAATGATAATAAAAAAAGACAAAAACACAACAACAAATTGAATAAAAAATTAAAATAAAAAAAAAATGTTAATTGAAATGAATGTTAACTCTGAAATCAAAATAAAAATCTAAAACAATTTAAACATCACCAAGGCAACATTTTTATTTTCATCTACTTTAAATTGATGTAAAATTAAAACTGAAATAAAATGAATAAAAACTATATAGACATTTAAAAACCAGCTGAAATGAGTTCAAGCTGAATGACTAAAATAACTAACTAGAAATATGTCAAAACTAAAACTGGCATAAAAATTAATCGGATAGTAATATTAAAAACAACAACAACAATAATTTATTCACACTCATTTACACTGAATAAATAAATAGAAATAAAAATATATAGACATCCTTAAAAGCTCACTGAAATGGGTTCAAGTTGAAACATTAAAATAACTGGAAACAAATGAAATCACAATCTGACATTTAAAACAATAAAATGGTATATTAAAAATAATAAAAATGACAAAATGCAACAAAATTAATACACATTTAATGTTAACATCAAAAAGAGAAAATGTAAAAAATAAAATCTGAATAAAAACAGAGATACTAAAATAACACTGCATTGCACTGGATTCTGAACAGCAGATAAAGCCTGGTTGTGTGGTTGCATTTTAAAAAGTGCTTTATAAATAATGGTGAGTTGACTTGACTTGGTTTATGCAGAAGGCATAGAGTTAAGATCTGTGTTACTAGCGCAAACGTAATGCACTAAGAGCAGTTCATCTAAAGCGTGTTGATGTTGTGCTGCTGAAGGACACACAGGTACACTAGATACTGTCATGCACACACTCGCTGTAACTGTATGCAAATGTGTTGAGGGAGAGCAGGAGCGCGTCTGCGCCGAGCTTTCTGTGAGCCGAACCGTACACAGCCGACAGGAGACACACGTCAAACAGTCCTCGCTGCCAATGCACACTCATTTGCATGTTTCTGTGAGCGCTGGCCTGCTCAGACATGAAGAAGCTCGGGCACAGTGTTTGACTGGAAAATGTCTCTGTTTGTAATGTGAACCACACCCGCTGGACACAAACACAGCCAAGAGTCCTGCAGCACGAGCCTCTTTTAATGTTTCCAGTGCTTCGGCAACGTCAGGACTTTTTACAATGCAAATGAAGCGCTTCAATATGAGGAATATATGGTGGATTTGGGTCACTTTATGACTTTGAAATGATATTTGGCATCACTCCTATTGCTTTATTTCACCATCAGGCATCATTTGGACAGGGTTAATAGTACACTAAGGTTAAACGAATCAAACACCAGGCCTACTTTATAGATTTTTCTTAATAAAACCCATATTGCTTTTGATAACAGCATCTGACAAATGCATACATGTAAACCGTTTATAATATGTGACCCTGGAGCACAAAAGCAGTCTTAAGTCGCTGGGGTATATTTGTAGCAATAGCCAACAATACATTGTATGGGCCAAAATTATAAATTTTTCTTTTATGCCAAAAATCATTAGGATATTAAGTAAAGATCATGTTCCATGAAGGTATTTTGTAAATTTCCTACCATAATTATATCAAAACTTAATTTTTGGCTAGTAATATGCATTGCTAAAAACTTCATTTGGACAACTTTAAAGGCGATTTTCTCAATATTTTGATTTTTTTGCACCCTCAGATTCCAGATTTTCAAATAGTTGTACCTCGGCTAAATATTGTCTGATCCTAACAATTTTCTAAAATTGACCGTCGTGATGGTTTTGTGGTCCAGGGTCACATGAGGTTTCCTGCCATGTTGAAACTCATTTTCATGCTTACAGGGATAGTTCACTTAAACTGAAAACCCTGTCATTGTTTACTCATCCTCTTGTTGTCCCAAACCTGTATGAAAAGATCATTTGAAGAATGTTGGGAACCAAACAGCTGTTGGTAGCCATTGATTTCCATGTATGGAAAGGAAGTCAATGGCTACCGTCAACTGTTTGGCTACACACATTATTCAAAATATCTTCCTTTGTGTTCGACTGAAGAAACAAACTCATAAAGGTTTGGAATCATTTGAGAGTGGGTGACAGGGTTTTTATTTTTGGGTGCACTATCCCTTTAAGGACACTTTTGTAAATTCAAAGTCACACTGATAAAAATGAAGCATGGACACTGTTGATTAAAGAGAACCTTCTTTACATTCATTCCAGTGTTTTTCCAACATCTCGCTGACTACAGTTCAGTCTGTTCGCAGATCAGTGCTGTGACGTCACCGTATGCAAATCAGGCGATCCGAAGAACACGCCCACACCTGTTCCTGTGTGTCCTCTATCTGTTCTTCACTGCTGCTTTCTCCACATACACAAATGTTTTATGTGTATAGACATAAATCAGTTCACATTCTATACCTCTTTTGGAGGTTGTCAAGGGAGTTCCACAAGGATCTGTGTTGGGACCATTATTATTCAATATATATATATAAATTGCCTTGATTTTAATATTGATGAAGCAAGGTTCCATTTCTACGCAGATGATACTATTGTATACTGTTCAGCTCCCTCTAAGCAACAATCAGTGACTGCATTACAGTCTGTTTTTGATATTATCCAAAACAGGTTTCGTGCTTTAAAGTTGGTTTTAAATGTTGAAAAAACGAAATGTATGCTATTTTCAAATTCTAGAACTTCTTTAGAGAATTCTATTGTTCTTCAGACTTCTCAGGGGAGCCAAGTTACCTCAGTGTCAGAGTACAAATATCTGGGTATTATCATCGATAACAAATTACGTTTTGGTTCACATATTAAGTATCTGAGTAAAAAATTAAAGAAGAAGTTAGGGTTTTATTTCAGAAATAAGTCATGTTTCCCATTTAAGGTGAGGAAAAAATTAGTGTCTGCTACATTTCTATCGATTCTTGATTATGGGGATGTGGTTTACCAGCATGCCCCCTCTTACCTTCTTTCTTCTTTGGATGCTTTGTACCACTGTGCTCTGAGATTTATAACTGATTGTAAATTTTTAACCCATCACTGTGAATTATATGAAAGAGTTGCATGGCCTTCCTTGAGAACTCGGAGAAAAATGCATTGGCACTTGTTGATATATAAGGCAATTTTGGGTCATTTGCTAAATTATCTCTGTTGTTTTATACAGAGGACTTTGTTTGGAAATCATTCATTACGTTCTCAATCAAATTATAATCTCTGTGTGCCCTTTGTCAGAACTGAGCTTGGTAAAACCTCTTTTAAATGTGCTGCAGCCTCAGATTGGAAACTTCTCCAAAAGGAGATGAAGTTATAAAACTTGGTGTCTTATAATTATTTTAAGTCCTTACTATGTAATCTAGAGAGCAACTTAACGGTGTGTAATTGTTTTTAACTGGTTATATGTTAGTTCTGTAATGTTTGTCGTAAATATGTTGTTTATTTGTATATGCAAACTCGGCTGCCTATCTTGGCCAGGACACTCCTGGAAAAGAGATTTTAATCTCAGTGAGTCTTTTCCTGGTTAAATAAAGGTATGTATACTTTATCTGTACTTTATTTTTGTGTTTGGATTGTGTGAATGTGTTCTGTCAGAATCATTTCAGTGCTAGTGAACCGTGAATCACCTGTGCAAATGACTTATAAACAACTTAACTTCATTTGATTAATCACTTTAGTTTAAGCATGATAAAGAAAATGGAAAAAACTGCATTTGATTCATTTTTATTTCAAGTGAAATAAATGTAATATTCACAAAGTCTAGAAATGCTGCTGTATTTAGATTGTGTGACTGCTGTAGACAACAGAAATAGAAAGCTATTTTCTGTGAATGTACGAGGTTTCCGGTTCATTTGTGTGTTTGTGATTATGATAATAAATTAAAATAATATTTTTTTAAAAAAAATACCTGTTTGCACTATCGAGCAGCGTGTAATGGACTGTTTTTGTATGGCTAAAAAATAACTGGAGGCTATTGACACCGGAAGTCTCGCACATTCAAAGTAGACAAAGACACGCGCAATTCTTGCATTAATAATAAGGCGGATACTGTGATTGGAGAGAGCTGACATTTGTTTATTAATATTGTATGTATATTTTAGTGTCTTGCATTACAGATATGTGACCCTGGACCACAAAACCATTCTTAAGTGAAATTGAGATTTGTACATCATCAAATAAGCTTTCCATTGATGTATAGTTTATCAGGATCAGACAATATTTGGCTGAGATACAACTATTTGAAAATCTGGAATCTGAGGGTGCAAAAAAATCTAAATTTTGAGAAAATCGCCTTTAAAGTTGTTCAAATGAAGTTCTTAGCAATGCATATTACTAATCAAAAATAAAGTTTTGATATATTTACGATAGGACATTTACAAAATATCTTCATGGAACATGATATTTACTTAATATCCTAATGATTTTTGGCATAAAAGAAAAATCTATAATTTTGACCCATACAATGTATTTTTGGCTATTGCTACAAATATACCCCAGCGACTGGTTTTGTGCTCCAGGGTCACATATGTTGGATATCAACGAGTGTTTTTCCAGTTTAGTCCTAGTGACATTTACACAAAACATCCACAAGAGTTCAGCAAAGAGCTCGAGTCAAACATCATCATCATCCGGTTCTTTGGAGACATTCAGTTCACGAAATTAATAACTGTATCAGATCTGCTGATCATTCTTATCATTCATGCATTATAAACTCATACTTCATAACAGAAATCCATGTTTTGATCACTGATGACCAATCTTTCCAGGTACCAGTGAAGGTTCTCAGAAGGTTTCTTCAAAGTTATGATGAAACGTTCCTCTGTAACGTTAATAGAATATTCTTTCAAAGCTTATTAATGGATTGTTTGATTCTTCAATGATTTAGTTGGACGTTCATCTAACATTTTTAAATGTTACTAGTTTCGGACCTTTCAAAGAAGAACATTCAAAAGTAACGTTCCCATAATTTTGGAAAATTCTAAAATGGAATGTTTATTCACATAACAAATAAAAGTTTTTAAAAACTTGTTTTCATAACTCAAAACCATCTTAGAACATATTTTTGTCAGCTGGGTTGCATTATAAATGAAAGAAGTCTACAAGTGTTTTCCCAGATCCGTTTATCTGTTCAGTAACTAGTGATATTTACACAAAACCTCCTCAAGAGTTCAGCAAACCCCCTCTGTTCATCACAACTTGCTTATTTGGAGACTAATAGAATAGAAATACAAGTATTGATCACCATTTGTCAGATAACAGGGGAACGTTCTCATATGGAGATAGAATTGTTTGCGAAACTCTAAGATTTATTTGTGGATCTCATTTTATGTCAGTGTTTATTTTTTGTTAATCTCTTTACATTTATTTGTCATAATCTATTTATTTGGAATTAAGCAACAGTTCTATCTCCATATTTTTTGGCAAGGTTCTCTCAAGGTTACGAACAAAAGTT
>JAFVLL020039552.1:144117-156617 GCA_021397915.2 Tor tambroides | reverse complement strand
GTAGAAGTGACACTGTTCAGTCAGTGTTTGTTTCCTGAGATGTTCTTCAGTGAGTAGTTTGAGGTGAATCTGTCTGTAGATGAGTGCGAGGTTTACAGTCAGTCATCAGACGCTTCCCCTTTACCTTTTCACCGTCTCAGACAGAAATACACTGCTGATCTCCGATCTCGTCAAAGCAGCGGAGTCTGACCATTCATTTTGTTTGCATAAACTTTAATAAATAATCCCAGGCAGAGTTTAGGATTCATGAATCCAAGAGAAACTCAATGAAGGAACATGTAATCAGGAAGTCTATAGAGTATTTACCTAACTAACAGAGAACCTTCCCACAACTTTCTCTATGGCTTTTTAAAAGTTCTCATAATGTTGAGAGAAAACATCCTGTGGTCAGCATTCTCAGAGTGTCCTTTTGATGTTATTTGCACTTGAAGAAATGTTTTTTGTAACCTTTTAACACATCATGACAAAAAAACCCCAGACGTTTTTAAAACTTTTTTTCCTGGTTATTGTGAACGTTAAGGAAACATTCCATTTTATGATTATGCAAACATTGTGGGAACGTTACTTTTGAATGTTCTGAAACAATAACATTTAAAAAACAGTAGATGAACAGTCAACTATAACATAAAGTGATGAACAAATGTTCTTCCAGTAACATTCGTTATCAAAGTTATCCGTTCTTTAATAATGTTCTCAAAACATTTGCACAAAAACTTTATATAGTGCTGTCAAATGATTAATTGCGATTAATCGCATCCAAAATAAAAGGTTTTGTTTACATAGTATATGTATGTGTGTATATATCTATATATCTATATCTATCTATATATATATATATATTAGTGCTGTCAAACGATTAATCGCAATTAATCGCATCCAAAATAAAAGGTTTTGTTTACATAGTATATGTGTGTGTGTGTATATATATCTATATATCTATATCTATCTATCTATATATATATATTAGTGCTGTCAAACGATTAATCGCAATTAATCGCATCCAAAATAAAAGGTTTTGTTTACATAGTATATGTGTGTGTGTGTGTATATATCTATATATCTATATCTATATCTATCTATATATATATATATATATATTAGTGCTGTCAAACGATTAATCACGATTAATCGCATCCAAAACAAAAGTTTCTGTTTACATAATATATGTGTGTGTACTGTGTATATTTATTATGTATATATAAATACACATACATGCATGTATACAGTATATTTCAGAAAAAGTTGTTTACATATTAAATGAATATATTTAATATGTAAACATAACTTCTTTTATATTCATTATATGAATATAAATATAGACGTAAATACATGTAAATATTTTCAAAATATATACTGTATGTGTGTGTATTTAAGTATATGTAATAAATATACACGGGACACACACTTTATGCAAACAAAAACTTTTATTTTGTATACGATTAATCGCGATTAATCATTTGACAGCACTAATATATATATATATATATATAAATACACACACACACATGCATGTATAATTTAAGAAAAATATTTTACGTTTGTATATTAAATACATTTATATGTATATATTTATATTCATATAATTTATATTACATGTAAATACATGGATATATTTTTAAAACATGCTGTATGTGTGTGTCTTTTTATATAAGTACAGTATATATAAAGTTTTATATAAGTTTTGGTGCAAATATTTTGAGAACATTATTAAAGAACGGATAACTTTGATAATGAATGTTACTTGAAGAATGTTTGTTCATCACTTTGAGAGAACCGTGCGAGCGTTTCCTGTTATCTGGTTATGATCTGGTTAGTGATGTGCGATGGTGTGCTCCTGGTTCAGTGAGAATGATTGTCTTTCTGTCTTCTCACCTCTGATCAGAGCGTCAGGTCAATGATGTGACTCAGTCCTCCATTCAGCTGCACTTCTGCTCTTCTGCTTCCTCTTGCTATCTCTTATTGCTCTCACTTCCACTTCTCAACACATTTAAAGCCCGTGTTCAGCCGAAGGACCTTAATAAAGCACAGTGACCCCAAAAACAAAACATCAAGGATCTTTTCTCGTCACAAACGTCACGCTTGAGTCTCAGTGTGTTTGAATCAGCTGGTTTTCAGTGGCTGTATGAAGTTGACACGGACGTTTGTGCATCTTTACTGTAATTGGAATGACTCTCAGTCAGATGCAGATGTGATTGTGGTGTTGGATTTGTTAGTAACTGATCGGAGGTGAAGCTGTTGTATTTGAGCGGAAGTCAAGTATTGTGTCACGTTGTTTAACTGAGAGTGTTGCACAGGAGGACAGACAAGGCTTCCCACATCCTCTTGCACACACACACACACACACACACACACGCACTGCTGCACGATATCAGTGTGTCGCAGCGCATGCGTGTGCTCAAAGTGCGTGTGATCAGTTTCTATATGTGTGAACATGCTGCTATTTCATGTCTTGTCTTTTGACAATCAGCTTCATGTTTCATCAGCAGCTCAGATGCTGAAAGATGAAACTGTACAATTGTTCTCTTAAAGGGATAGTTCACCCAAAAAATTAAAATTCTGTCATCATTTCCTCACCCTCAAGTAGTTCCAAACCTGTATGAATTTCTTTGTTCTGCTGAACACAAAGGAAGATATTTTGAAGCAAGTTTGTAACCAGGCTGTTTTGGGGCACCATTGACTTCCATAGTATGAAAAACAAAATACTATGGAAGTCAATGATGCCCCAGAACTGCTCTGTTTCCCACATTCTTCAGAATATCTTCCTTTGTGTTCAGCAGAACAAAGACATTCATACAGGTTTGGAACTACTTGAGGGAGAGTAAATGATGACAGAATTCTCATTTTTGGGTGAACTATCCCTTTAAGGTGATGTTTTTTTTTTTTTTAAATCACATTTGACTTGTAAAATGACATTTTTTTTCAGTACTTTTGTCATTTTCCAGTATAGCTAAGCATTCTTAAATGCCTCATTCAAATAAATGCCTCATTCATTAATTATTTTTTATTTTATTTATTTTATTTGTTTAGGTAACAGGGAAATTGTACATTAATAAAACATTTCTGTAAATCTACCAGAATTAGCCAAAGGCTATTTTTCATCTAAAAAAACCTAAAAAAAAAAAGTCACCCTAAAAAAAGATATGATTTGAAAAAAATGAACAATTACATAACATAAAACAGTTTATTAATAAAAATAATCAATAGAATAGCATAAATAAAACACACACACACCAAAAAAACTAAATCAATCAGAAACAATATGTGACCCTGGAGCACAAAAGCAGTCTTAAGTCGCTGGGGTATATTTGTAGCAATAGCCAAAAATACATTGTATGGGTCAAAATTATTGATTTTTTCTTTTATGCCAAAAATCATTAGGATATTAAGTAAAGATCATGTTCCATGAAGATATTTAGTGAATTTCTTACCGTAAATATATCAAAACTTCATTTTTGATTAGTAATATGCATTGCTAAGAACTTCATTTGAACAAGTTTAAAGGCGATTTTCTCAATATTTAGATTTTTTTGCACCCTCAGATTCCAGATTTTCAAATAGTTGTATCTCAGACAAATATTGTCCTATCCTAACAAACCATACATCAATGGAAAGATTATTTATTCAGCTTTCAGATGATGTATAAATCTCAATTTCGAAAAATTGACACTTAAGACTGGTTTTGTGGTCCAGGGTCACATATAAACAAATACAAACAATGGACAGCCAGTAGATATAGATTTCTAATGTTGACAAAGCTGAGTACTAATTAACCATTTCTTCAATTGAACCCTAAATAATTCATATGTATCTAGATTTCTTATAGTTGTCGGAATAGTGTTCCATTCTCGTGCAGCTGACTGCGATTACTTCGTCTAAGACAGTCTCCTCTTAATACACTTCTTGTAGAACAATAAGTTGTTCTAATACTGACTAACTGATTAAGGGGGGAGAAGTTAAACCAAATGATCTTTTACATCAAGCTTACATTTGCATACTTAATCATATTTTCCCAACTCAGCAGATTATATTTTTTCAATATTGAACAATGATGAAAGTGTACCGGTTTCTTGTCAAGAACTTTTAAGTGTATGTTTGTATAAGGACTCTTAATGGTTTTAGAGTCACCAAACTCGCCTGAGAGCAGGTTGTTAAACAGTAAGTCATGTGAGAATAACCATAGAATGCATGTGCATCTTAGCTGTCTCTAATGACATATTAAATCAACATTTACTGGAGATGCAAAAAGGCAGAAAAAAATTGATCAAAATTTACACTTAAAATGAGAACACAGTCACAGCCCTGCAGCAAATGTGCTGAATGAGTCCAATACTTGTTTCTGACTAATTTTGAGCTGCTGGTTCCAAAAATAGCGGCTGTTTTGCTCTTTTACGTCACACTATTTTTTTTTAACAAAATATGACACAGTTCTTTTGTGTGGCGAAGAAGCCCCCTTAATCAGCAGAAAAACACCACAAACACGTGATTCCTGTCTGAATCTGAGCCAGATTACAAATATTTGCTCATATTTTCACATGTATGACATTATTTGATGCCTGATCCTGATTTCATTGTCAGAATTACAGCTGGTGCAAAATATGAACCTGGTGATTTCTGCTGCATCTGTGGGTGTTTTTGTGAAAAAGCATATTTTATAAAGTACTTTGATATTAAGTGGATTATTTGAACATGTTTTTATGCTCGTTTGCAAATTTTAAGTTAAATGATATATTCTGAATACTACTTTTTATCATTTTGAAAAACTTTTGGCATTTAACTCCTTTCGTTATTTTGATAAGTGCATTAAAGCTGATACATGTATGTAATTTGAAAAATCTTCATTCTTATTTGATGAAAAATCTGTATGTGACATTTTTCTTGCTATTTCCGAACTCAGCATCATCAAATTAGGTAACATTAGGCCTTATTTGCAAATCAGCAGAATTTTGTGTTATCAGACTTTTTAAAAATGTTTTTAAGTCTTTTAAGTGTTATCAGACCATTTTAAGGGTTTTAAATGTTATCAGACAGCTTGAAGTGTTTTTAGTAAGTGTTATCAGATAGTTTTTAAATGTTTTAAGTGTATTTTTAAGTGTTATCATACAGTTTTAAGTGTTTTTTAACAGAGTTTTATGCATTTTTAAGTGTTATCAGACAGTTGTACACATTTTTAAGTGTTAACAGACAATTTTAAGTGTTACTTTAAGTGCTTTTTAAGTGCTATCAGACCGTTTTTAAGCATTATCAGACTGTTTTGAAGTGTTTCTAAGTGTTTTTAAGTGTTATCGGACAATTTTAAGTGTTATAAGCCCATTTTAAGTGTTTTAAAAATTAGGTAGGTTTTAAGTGTTTTAGTAAGTGTTATCAGATATATTTTTAAATGTTTTTAAGTGTTATCAGAGAGTTGTTGAATGTTTTAAGTGTTATCAGACAGTTTTAAGTGTTTTTTTAAGCATTATTGGTTTTAAATGTTTTTAAGTGTTATAAGGCAGTTTTTTAATGTTTTTATGTGTTTTCAAGTGTTGTCAGACAGCTTTAGGTGTTTTAAGTCTTTTTAAGCACCATCAGAGAGTTTTAAGTGTTATCAGACCGTTTAAGTGTTTTTAAGCATTATCAGACAGTTTTAAGTGTTTTCAAGTGTTATCAGACAGTTTTAAGTGTTATCATACACTTTTAGATGTTTTTAGTGTTTTTAAGCATTATCAGGCAGTTTTAAGTGTTTTTAGGTGTTTTTAAGTGCTATCAGGCCATTTTTAAAATATTTTATAAGTGTTATCATAGATAATGCTTGACAGTTTTTAAGTGTTATTTTTAAGCGTTATTTTAAGTGTTATCAGACCTTTTTAAGTGTTATAAGTGTTATCAGACAGTTTTAAGAGTTATCTGATGGTTTTTAAAAGTTTAGAGTTTTTAAGTGTTATCTTGTTTTGCTTTGAGTTCCCATTGACAGATATTTGTTCTTGTTTTAATCATAAACTCACTTAATTTTGATCAGTTTCTCAGAAAACCAGACTTCAGCCATTGTGTATCTCCAGTAAATGTATCTTAATTTATGAAATCTTAAATATTCATAAATACTGAGGAAGAGCGTCAGTGTTTGCCGTGTGTAACTAATGTCGTCAGGTTGATTCTGTCTGTCATGTTTCACTGTATGAAGTGAAGCACAGCTGCAGGTTTACTAACTGTATGGTGTGTGATTTTCATGTTTTGCAGTGAACAAAGCATCTGTCAGGCGCGGGCCACAGTCATGATGTACGATGATGGCAGTAAGCGCTGGTTACCGGCAGGTTCTGGCGCTCAGGCCATCAGCAGGGTTCACATCTTCCAGAACCCCAGTAACAACAGCTTCAGGGTTGTGGGACGCAAACAACAGGCCGATCAGCAGGTAACTCTGACTTATTCCAGTGAAAACTGTGTTTAATGTGTGAGACGAGATTAGATAAGAATTTTAGTGTGTGTGTGTGTGTGTGTATGTGTGAAGCCACAGCATGAGGGAGGAAGAAGTGAGTGTGTGTGTGTGTGTGTGTGTGTGAAGGATGTCATTGCTGTGAATGTGCATGCTGGGCATCATGGGAAAGTGGCGTGTTATGTGCCGTCCCAGCAGCCACAGATCTCAGTGGTTTATCTCAGAGACGTTTCAGTCTCACAACTTCTGAATTGTCTTTCGTTTCCTGTAAATCATGTCAGTGTGGCGGTTCACTGCTGTCTGCTGCACAATGTCACAAACACTGGACAATTCATCAGCCAATCATACCACTGCATCAGGGGCACAGATGGGATTTTTTAACTGGGTGGGTGGGGGGGGATTAGGGGGTATGCCCAAAGCATGAATCCATTTTCAGAAAGGCACGGAAAACAAATAACGATTGTTAACGGTTGCCTGTTACATTACAGTACATAAAATTTCACTTACCACATAAACAGAGTAAGGAGAGATGACTGAGGATGATGGCAAATGATTTGCAGATCCTCAGCACCACTGACAATCTAATCTTGTAAAATGTGTGGTAAGTACTGCCGCTCCACGGTATAAACAGAGTATGTGCGATCGTGAATCTCGAAAGTGAAACTAAAAAGCGATCGTGCATTCAAAAGCAGTTTTAATGTCAGGCATAATAGCGGCTCCCTGATGCCCGCAATTTATATACAGCATAATATACATTTATATACTGGTGGGGAATCACGATTTTGAAATCTCCACATCCACACGTACGTACACAACAATGGCAACGACAATCCTGAGAACAAGCGAAGATGACACAAGCATATTCAAGCAAAAGCCAACACGGATAAGTTGTGTGAAACAAAGCAAAATCAACATTACTCACCTATCAAGAAGAAATAATGCAACCTCAGCGTCTGATTCGAGCCCTTCTCGCTCCTTGAGTTCTCTCCACTGCTGGAAAGCTGCTCTGATATAAGCTGCTCAGAATATGTATTTTTTTATTTACATCTCCTAATATTTAATTAATTATTTAGTTAGTTGAAATTATTCATTCATTCATTTATTCATTCATTCATTTCTGTCCCTCTGCGAATATACAGTATTAGAATAGAGAGTGCTAGAGTTAGAGGGTCAAATAAAGATGGAAGAGATGTGTTTTTAGCCTATTCTTGAAGATGTTCAAATTGAGTTGGGCAGGTCATTCCACCAGGAGGGAACATTTCATTTAAAAGTTCGTGAAAGTGATTTTGTGCCTCTTTGAGATGGTACAATAATGCGACGTTTACTTGCAGAACGCAAGCTTCTAGAGGCACATAAGTCTGAAGTAATGAATTTAGGTAAAGGGGTGCAGAGCCAGTGGTGGTTTTGTAGACAAACATTAATGCCTTGAATTTTGTGCGAGCAGCTATTGGTAGCCAGTGCAAATTGATGAACAGAGGTGTGACGTGCATTCATTTCGGCTCATTAAAAATTAATTTTGCTGCTGTGTTCTGGATTAATTGTAAAGGTTTGATAGAACTGGCTGGAAGACCTGCCAAGAGAGCATTAATTTCCCCCTCTGAGAATAATTAATATAATATTTTTATTTATTTATTTATTCATTAATTTGTTTGTCTCTCTGAGGTTATATCATTTTTAGCTATTTATTCATCCATTCATCCAGGCCTTTGAGATCGCACACTGCTAGTTTTATGGCCAGAGCCGCTGGTTCCCGTGAATGTTGTGTGTGTGTGTGTGTGTGTGTGTGTGTGTGTGTGTGTGTGTGTGTGTGTGTGTTTGATGAAGATCTGATTCCTGTCCGTCATCCGTGTGTCTCTTCAGGTGGTCATTAACTGTCCTCTGGTCCGGGGGATCAAATATAACCAGGCCACTCCTACGTTCCACCAGTGGCGCGATGCGCGGCAGGTCTGGGGTCTGAACTTCGGCAGTAAAGAAGACGCGGCTCAGTTCGCTAGCGGCATGACACATGCGCTCGACATGCTCAGCGGAGACACCGGTGAGAGCTCTTTAGGGAAAAAAACATGTTTTTAGGAGTAAAATGTGCTATAACACAGTGTGAGTGACATATCAACAAACCTTCAGAATACCTTCAAACCTTCAGAAGAGGAATAAATCTATGAAGGCTTGTGTGTGTAAGAGAAAAAATCTTTAAAGATACAGATTGGAATTGAAATCTACAGATGCAAACAGATACAGTGCAATAAAATAAAATCTTAAATATGCATTTAGGATGTTTTCTTTCCTCTAATCTGAAAGAAGAGACATGATATGGAAGCAAAATAGACCAAAAAGTGACCAGTGCATGAAAACACACTGGTTTGTCTGCAGTGTCTCGCCATGAAACTTGTAAAAACACCTGTATGTTAACAGTTTTTGGTTTGTGTTCACAGGTGCGTGTCCTCCTCCTCCTCGACCGCCTCAAAACGGCCCCAGCGCTGAGGAGATAGAGCAGAAGAGGAGGTACAACCATCATCATCATCTTCATCATGACATGAAAATCAGCCCTGATTTACTTCAGTTATTCTGCACAAATTAGAGTTTGCCTTCATTCGAACATTCTATTCATCTGTGAATCCTAAAAAATAAAATGTATCACAGTTTCCACAAAAATATTGGGCAGCACAACTGTTTTCAACATTGGTAATAATCAGAAATATTGCTTGAGCAGCAAATCAGCATATTAGAATGATTTCTGAAGGATCATGTGACAAAATAAATTACATTTTAACACATTCACTTAGAAAACAGCTCTTTATATCATAAATATTTTACTATTTTTACTGTATTTTTGATCAAATAAATGCAGACTTGGTAAGCAGAAGAGACTTCTTTCAAAGAAATTACAAAATCGTAATTGTAGAGTTTATTTGCAAAAACAGATAACTCAGAAATCATGTTTTTTACCATGTTATCATGTTTTTTTTGTGTTAGTTAGCTAGTGTTTTTTTGTTATTTTTAACCTAATCAAAATAACCCAACTGCAGTTTCATTGAGATTAATTGGAATACACAATGAAAAAACATGATTTTTGAAAATGGTTAAAAACAGAGTTATCTGTTTTTGCAAATGAACTCTTCAATTATTCTAAACTTTCATCTGATGCCATCAGTCCCTCTTATTCACCATCCAATCAGTAGATGAAAAAGTCCCGCCCACATATTTTTCATGAATCATCCTTTTGCTGTGAAATGTGTCACATTAGAGCTGTGAAACTGTGTGTCTCAGGCAGGAGCAGCAGGAGAGAGAGCGACAGGAGAGAGAAAGACAGGCGTCTGCCGCTCCGGCTCCGCCTCCTGGCCCTCCTCCCGCTCCTGGCCCCACCTCTGCACCTCCTCCTCCCCCCGGACCTCCACCCGCTCCAGGACCACCGCCTCCCCCACCACCACCACCTCCTTCAGGAGGAGGCCCGCCGGCCCCCCCGCCCCCGCCCTCAGGAGGAGGAGGAGGAGGAGGCGGAGCAGGAGGAGGAGGAGGAGGATTAGGAGGAGATGGAGGTCTGGCCGCTGCGCTCGCTGGAGCTAAACTACGCAAAGTGGCCAAGGTCAGTCACATGATCATCTGATAATTAATGAGATGCATGTATGTTTGAGCATTCCTGTGTTGAAGTGCTTGATTGACAGGTGAGTAGGCGGTCCTTCACTGTTGTCCATGATGCGTCACAGCTACAGATCTGATCATGTGACCAGCTTTTCAACCCGGGGCCTCAGGATGACTTGAAATGAGGCAAAACAAGCATTAAAATAAGCTAAAACCACTCAGAATCAAGATGTTCAACAGCTAAACAGCAGTTTTTGTCTTTGAAGAACCTGGATTCATATGGTCTTGGAAAACCTGGATATATGTGACTATGTGATATATGTGGCTATTGGTAACAGTATCGGCAGTTATCATTCTGAATATTCAGCTGTCTGTATCAGCAGATATCAATTTGGATAATCGGCTATCGGTAACGGTATCAGCAGATATCATTCTAAACAATTGGCTGTCGGTATCGGTAGATATCATTCTAGATAATTGGCTATTGGTATTGGCAGATATCATTCTGAATATTCAGCGGTCTGTATTGGCAGATATCATTCTGGATAATCGGCTATTGGTAACGGTATCGGCAGATATCATTCTAAATAATTGGTTTGTCAGTATCGGCAGATATCATTCTGTATATTCAGCTGTCTGTATCGGCAGATATCATTATAGAATAGATAACGGGCTATCGGTATTGGTATTGGCAAAAATCATTCTGAATATTCAGATGTCTGTATCGGCAGATATCATTCTGAATATTCAGCTGTCTGTATCGGCAGATTTCATTCTGGATAATCGACTATCGGTAACGATATAAGCAGTTATCATTCTGGATAATTGGCTATCAGTAGCTATATAAGCAGATATCATTCTGAATATTCAGCTGTCTGTATTGGCAGATATCAATCTGGATAATCGGCTATCGGTAACGTAACGGTATTGGCAGATCTTATTCAGAATATTCAGCTGACTGTATCAGCAGATTTCATTCTGGATAATCGACTATCGGTAACGATATAAGCAGATATCATTCTGGATAATCGGCTATCAGTAGCTATATAAGCAGATAGCATTCTGAATATTCAGCTTTCTGTATTGGTAGATATCATTCTGAATAATTGACTATCGGTAACAATATAAGCAGATATTATTCTAAATAATCGGCGGTTAGTATCGGCAGATATCATTCTGGGTAATTGACTATCGGTAGCTATATAAGCAGATATCATTCTGGGTAATTGACTATCGGTAGCTATATAAGCAGATATCATTCTGGGTAATCGACTATCGGTAGCTATATAAGCAGATATCATTCTGGGTAATCGACTATCGGTAGCTATATAAGCTATATAATAGCTATCTGGATTAATTCAATAGCTATATAGTAGCTATATAATATTCATTCTGAATATTCAGCTGTCTGTATTGGTAGATATCATTCTGGATAATCGGCAGAGAAATTTAGTAACAGTGCATCTCTAATATATATATATATATATATATATATATATATATATATATATATATATATATATATATATATATAATACAGTATTTTTATTACATTTTAGTAAAATATTTTATGTAATATATGGTGTCTAATATTAACGCTAACCACTGAATTTGTATGACTTTTCTTGACTTTTTGTGTGTGTGTGTGTGTGTGTGTGTGTGTGTGTGTGTGTGCAGGAGGACAGCGGAGCAGAGGCTCCTGCAGTGAGCTCCAGCACAGGAGGAGGTGGAGGAGGAGGAGGTGGAGGAGGACTGATGGGAGAAATGAGTGCAATTCTCGCTCGACGGTCAGTTTAACGCCACCACAATCATATGATGTTTGCTCTGCAGTAGAAATATTATATACACATATACATACATTTATATACACATATACATAAATTTAGTCCGAAACCATTTGCTTAGACAGGAAGTGGTCGTCTAAAAGTCTCCTCCGGTTGCTCATGTGCCATTTAGAGTCGATCTGAAAGAGATACTGCAGCAGCAACACTATATATTGCTTCAGTGAGTGTGTGTGTGCGTGTGCGTGTGCGTGTGCGTGTGCGTGTGCGTGTGCGTGTGCGCGTGCGCGTGCGCGTGCGCGTGCGTGTGTGTGTGCGTGTGTGTGTGTGTGTGTGTGTGTGTGTGTGACTACAGCAGCTCTTCATCTTCATCTGTGTGTGTTACAGGAGAAAAGTTGCTGACACTCCAGTGGTCAAGAAGGAAGAAACAAGCAGCGTGAGTCGCGCGCACGTGTGTTTGTGTGTGTGTGTGTGTGTGTGAGTGTGAGTGTGTGAGTGTGTTAGTGATAATGTGTGTGTCGGTTCATCTGATCTCTGCTTTCTCTCTGTTCTCAGGCTGATTCTGTGAACAGTGACTCCAGAGCTGCAGGTGAGAGTCAAATCACTTCATCATCTCACTGCACTTCCTGTTTACGGTGAACATCGTGACCTCAAATGCTCTTCATGTTTCTTATTCAGACAAACCAGACGGGGTGAAGAAGCCCTGGGAGAAACCGTCGTCTGTGTCACGGTAAAAACAG
>JAFVLL020039552.1:131617-139117 GCA_021397915.2 Tor tambroides | reverse complement strand
CATTTAACCAGTATGTTTCACTTTAAAATCAGAGATAAAATGTGAATAATATCAGAATAAGAGCGATTTTTCGGTCCGTGTCGATTAAAGTCAGTTGGCTTGCTGAAGCTCAAAGTTCATGTTGTGTTAGTTTGTTCAGGTAAGTTAGCTTAGCTTCAACTACCAGCTTCACACGACTAATGTTAACTAACTAAACCTTCATCTGGAGATTTTCACCACAAACTTCTTAAGGACGCGATTTCTTGTGTTTTAGCTCATAATGGTGGCAGTTATTCTGTTTATATTAGCAGCTAACCGGGCGGGAATACCATGTTTTAAACTGTACTATGGTAATATCATAGTGCTTGGATATTTACCGTGTCAGTAACATGATATTCTGTCAAGTACCGTGTAAATATCATGGTATTTGGATATGGTAATCATTGAGTACCATGGTATATGTCAAAGTACCATGATATTACCATAGAGGACACCGCCACTGTACGTTACCTTTTTAGAATTTTATAGTATTATTTTATTTTCGTATATTTATATATTTTAGTATTTTATAGTATACTCATTTTTTAAAGTTAATTTTCAGTTCCAAATAATTTTTTGATCAAGCCAAAGATGATGATGATGATTCCATATTCTGACAATAATATAAACCAAGTAATATTTAATAAAATATAACTCGTTTTTTTTAAATTAAGAAGTCTTATTTATATTTTATGATCAATACAAAGCATAGATGTTAAAGAAAGACTAAACCAAATTTTTATTTTGAAATAAAAATAATTATTTTAGTTAATAATCATTATAATGATTATAATTAATTATTACATTTTGAAAAAATTAGGCTATATTTTGTAAATTTATTGGATTATTTAAAAAGTTAAAGTCAGATCAATCCAAAGCAAAATGTTAAAGAGAAATTAAATATTCTGACATTGATTCAAACTACTTTTTTTTTTTTTTTTTTTTTTTTTTAGTTTTAACGCTTTTAAAAAAGTTTGTTTTTAACTACACAATTTAATTCAAATGTATTTTCTAACCAAAGCAAAAATGTTAGAGATTAAATATTATGACACTCATATAAACTAATTTATTTTGTAAGTTTTACTGCTTTCAAAACATTTGTTTGTAATTAAAAAGTTTTATTTAAAAAATGTAATCAATCCTAATCAAAGATTTTAAAGAGAGATTAAATATTCCGACATTAATATAAACTAAGATTTCTTGTAAAATTTTCTAAGTTTTAACTCTTTTAAAAAGTTTATTTTTAATCAGAAATTCTCGCCAATTCAAAGCAAAGATGTTAAAGAAATGTTAAGTATTCTGAAATTGACACAAAACAAGTTTTTAAATATTTTATACGTTTAACTGTTTATTTTAAATAAAAAAAATATTTTAAGTTTTTATTTTGAAAAAAAAAAATTATAATGATTATAATTATTACATTTTAAAAAAATATATTTTGTAAGTTTATTCAGTTATTTAAAAAGTTAATTTAAAAAATTCAGATCAATCCAAAGCAAAATGTTAAAGAGAAATTAAGTATTCTGACATTGATTCAAACTACATTTTTCAAAAATAACATTTTCTAAGTTTTAACTCTTTTAAAAAGTTTATTTTTAATCGAACATTCTGGTCAATTCAAAGCAAAGATGTTAAAGAAATGTTAAGTATTCTGAATCTGACATAAAACAAGTTTTTAAATAATATTTCATAAGTTTAACTGTTTAATTTAAATAAAAAACATTTTTGATTAAGCCAAAGCAAATATTTTAAAGACATATTCAACCAGGTTTTTAAACTATAATATTTTGTTTTAAACTCTTAAATTTTTTTATTAAAAAAACAGCCACAAGTTACCAAGTTGAAGTGTCAATCACTCTCAAGCCCCGCCCATCATGACGGAGGTCAGCGTGGTGAAGGAAGGCTGGCTCTATAAACGAGGTACGGCAGATTCCTGCGAGCGTCTGCTGCGGTGTGTGACGTCATGTTCTGATGTGTGTATGTGTGTGTGTGTGTGTGTGTGTGTGTCTGTCACACAGGTGAGTACATAAAGACATGGAGGCCACGCTACTTCATTCTGAAGAGTGATGGGTCCTTCATGGGCTACAAGGAGAAGCCGGAGCTGATGGATCAGAGCTCGTCTCCACTCAATAACTTCTCTGTGGAAGGTGAGTTGTGCTGGAGACGCTGAGGCTGTGATATATGCAGATGAGTGTGTGTGTGTGTGTGAACAGGTTGTGTGTTTTCAGAGTGTCAGCTGATGAAGACCGAGCGTCCGCGGCCCAACACCTTCATGATCCGCTGCCTGCAGTGGACGAGCGTCATCGAGAGAACCTTCCACGTGGAGAGCAGTGAGGAGAGGTGAACCCAAGCTTCATCACACACACACACACACACACACACACACTCTCGCACACACACACACGCGCGCACACACACACACGCATGCATGCATGCACGTGCGTCTGCTGCTGAGAGATGAGCATTCAAAATGCACTGGAGAATCAAATAAAAAGACAAAGATACAAGACTGTAAAGTTTAATAAGCAGCTTTGATTTTTTTCAATCCCATGAAGCATTGCAAATGCTCTTTTCTTTTTGCAAAATAGAAGCATTTATCACAAATATATAAAAAATGTACATTGCCGTTCAAAAGTTTGGGATCAGTAATGTTTTTTAAAAGAAGTTTATTATGCTCATCAAGGATGGAAAAATGCAGAAAAAAATGTAATTTTGTGAAATATTATTTCAATTTAAAATAAGTTTTATATTTTAATCTACTTTAAAATATAATTTATTCATGGAAAGCAATGCTGAATTTTCAGCATCATTACTCCAGTCAGAAATCAGTCTAATATGCTGATTTATGATCAATGTTGGAAACAGTTTTGCTGCTTAACTTGATTGTGACTTGTGATACATTTTTCAGGATTCCTTGATAAATAAAAAGTTAAAAAGAACAGTGTTTATTCAAAATATTAATTTTGTGTTACAGTATACACTACTATTCAAACGTTTGGGTTCAGTAAATCTTTCTTTTTAAAGAAATTAATACTTTTATTCAGCAAGGATGTGTTAAATTGAAATCTTTTCTAACAATATGTCTTTACTATCACTTTTTATCAGTTTTAAATAAATGCTGTTCTCTAACTTTTTATTCATCAAGGAATCAAAGAAAAAATATCACAGTTTTCAAAAAAATATTAAGCAGCACAGCAGTTTAAACACTCATAATAAATCAGCATATTAGAATGATTTCTGAAGATCATGTGACACTGAAGACTGGAGTAATGATGCTGAAAATACAGCGCTGTGTCACAGAAAAATTATATTTTAAAGCATATTAAAATAGGAAATCAATATTATAAATTGCAATAATATTTCAAAATATTACAGTTTTTTTTCTGTATTTTTGATCAAATAGAGATAGCCTTGATGAGCGGAAGAGACTCCATTAAAAAACATAAAAAATCTTACTGATCCCAAACTTTTGAACCACAGTGTATATGCTTGTGTTTTATATATATATATATATATATATATATATGTGTATATATGTGTGTGTATGTATGTGTGTGTGTGTGTATATATATATATATATATATATATATATATATATATATATATATATTAGTGGTGTCAAAATTAGCGCGTTAACGCATGCGATTAATTTTTTCAGATTAACGCGTTAAAAATATTTAACGCAATTAACGCAGGGGCGGGGCTAGGGTTGGCCACCCCATTCGCAACTGCTGCCTCTGTCTCTTTTTTCTTGAAAAGGATTGCGTTTATTTAGATGCAGAATGTCTTTATGACCACATCAAATGGGAGACGTTTCTGACGCGCCGCTCTAACGTCGCCTCCGCGCCAGGCGCGAGTCAAACGAGCGCGGAAAAGATACTGTGCTCGTAGCGCGCGCTCTTCAAATACACGCACAATGGTTCCGGCGCGCGGTGTAGCCTGTATCATTTGATATCAAACAGCGAAAGAAACTACGTGCATGCAATGTCCTAGTTAAGCCCTCAGTTAAGGCATGAAGTTACCAAAAAGGCGATTAAAGCTCTTTAAACTGTGTGCATGCATGCAATATGTTATATATGCATCACATTTAAGAACATGTCTCTGAAATGGTTTTAAAAACTGTCCTGAGGCATCCAAGCACTGTCTCCCTCATCTAAAACACCCGATGCAACTCGTCTGCTCATTAGTACAGACTTTAAGACCTGAAGTGGGTCAGAAAAGGTAAAGTGATTTGTGAGAAAATAAGATGCATGTCAGATCTGCGTCACGTTCAGCAGCAGCAGCTTTTAGCAGGCAAATAAGCTAATAACCAGCTGCTGTGATGTCTATTAATCCAAGAACCAAAGAAAAAAAGAGGAAATCAATAACTTTTATAGCTTTAAGGGGTTCATATATTTAATTTAGAATTTAGTGTTTGGTAAGTATTCATTTTCTGTATATTTCTGCTGAAGGGCACAAGTAGCTAAATATGTAATTTATTATAATAGGTTCATGTGATGATTGTTTTAAGTTCACTTAAATTAGAAGTTAAGTCTAATAAATGTTAAAATTTATAGATCTAAATTATACTGTAATGCTGACTGGCTACAGTCAATGGTTAAATATTCAGGGGAAAAAAACTATTTTATAGAGACATCAGTAGTATTGATATCAGTGATGCTGGCCTTCAATCATAAAAAAGATGCCATTAAAGAAACATTAAAAATATACTGTCTTTAGGTTGTTTGTGCATTGTACATTTGAAGATTGAATGCGAAATTATTGCAATATAAAAGTATATTTAAAAACTTTAATGTTAGGTGGAATTAATCGCGATTAATCACGATAAATTTTAGAAAAATGTGCGATTAATTCATTTTTTTTAATCGATTGACAGCACTAATATGTATATATATATATTTATAGTTTGAGAAATAATTTCATATATATATATATATATATAGCGGCACATATCCAAGTAATTTAAGATAAAAATATATTGTATAGTTTGAGAAATAAATTTCCAGTTTTTCCTGCGGTATTCTTACAGATCAGTTTTATACTTCTGGAAACAACTACTTTGAGCAGTTTACTCTGTTGTGTGTTCCTCATCCTGGTAAATCACTGCTTGTAACCGTATGAAGGGAGGAGTGGATGCGAGCGATCCAGGCCGTGGCCAATGGGCTGCAGGCGCGGGGAGCGGACGAACCAATGGAGATCAAGTTCAGCTGTCCCGGTGACTTCAGCGCTCTGGAGGACATGGAGGTGTCTCTGTCCAAATCCAGCTCTAGAGTGGTGCGTCTCTCTGCAGATTACAGTTACGAGCGTAGAAATCCGTCAGCGGTTTGCACTGATGATGATGATGATGGTGGTTTGTGCTTTCAGACGATGAATGACTTCGATTACCTGAAGCTGCTGGGTAAAGGCACGTTTGGGAAGGTGATTCTGGTGCGAGAGAAAGCCTCGGGGATGTACTACGCCATGAAGATCCTGCGGAAGGAAGTCATCATCGCTAAGGTGACAAGACTCTTTACTAACCAACCCGTGACTATCAAAAACACTGTTAGAGTCAAGCCAGACAATTATTGAAATGAGATTGGAAGCTGATTTTGAGATTTCAGGACTTCAGAAAATGTAATGTGATTTATATTCACTCATTTATTAAATCAGAGACAATACACATTAACAGTACACACAATCAGTGTGCCAGATTTAGCCAGGGTGGTGTATTTTCATCTGTACTCCAAGGGAAGGTTAATGTAAGAAAAAAAAATACATAGATTAAATATTTTTAACACAAAAAATCCCTATAAATTTTCACAGTATAATTATAGATTGTTAATAGTTTGAATTAGGTTTTAGTTTAATATTTTCAGTTTTCATGTTAATTTAAGTTTAATTTTTATTCATTTTGTTATGTGCTTTTGTCATTTTTATTATTTCATTTTAATATTACTATTGTGTTTTAGTTCAGTTTTATTTTAAGATAATTTTTTAGAATATTTTGCCAGTTAGAAATTTTATTGTTCCCAACCAAATTTTAGTGCATTTCAGGTAGTTAAGGAAACAAGTTTTAAATCTAATATTTTATTTTATTTTGTAGTAGTCCTGTCAAACGATTAATCGCGATTAATCACATCCAAAATAAAAGTTTTTGTTTACATAATATATGTAAGTGTATTTAGTTTATTTATTATGTATATATAAATACACACACATACAGTATATATTTTGAAAATATTTACACACAAATACATTTATATATTTTATTATATTTTATATTATATATAAATATATTTAATACATAAACATAACATATTTTTCTTAAAATATACATGTATATGTTTGTATTTATATATACATAATAAATATACACAGTACACACCCATATATTATGTAAACAAAAACTTTTATTTTGGATGCGTTTAATCGTTTGACAGCACTATTTTTTAGTATAGTTTTAGATTATGATGATCATCATCGTGCGACCTAGTGAACTTTGTTTGAAAGCAACTTAAGTTAGTTTTACTTAAGTGGTTGAGTTCAGTTCTGTGAATCAGTTCAAACTGTGTTACAACGAATCATTCAAGTCTGATTCAACAGTTCATTTGTGCCATCACTCTTCACTACGTTCTCTGTTTTAGTTAAAATTATATGTAAATATTGCTATTTATTGACATATTAGCACTAGGGGTGTAACGATACACGTATTCGTATTGAACCGTTCGGCACGAGGCTTTCGGTTCGGTACGCATTACAAACCGAACGATTTGTTGGACTAATCCTAAACAGCATATTATCCTATTAGGTTTGATTAGTGCGTGTGCGCTTAGAAGAGTGCATTCTTTCACTGCATGATTCAGTCTATTAATGTACATTTAGTATAATTACAAAATTCATGATATGGGGGCAGAAAATGTATATATTTACATAATTTCATATACTTAATATCACAGAAGAGTGCCGTTTTTTTCTCTCCAAAAATCAGCATGATTACAAATGATTTTTACAACAGTTCAAAAAGCAAGAAGTTAATTAAGAGACTTACGTTTTAGACACCATATTGCAGGTTTTTGCGCTATTTCGACAACAAAAATAATTCCAAACACAGCCACAGAACTCACTGTTTTGCACGGTGTTTAGTTCCTGAATGAATCAACGGTTTAAATTATTCGGTTCAATCACAATGACTCACTTATTAACAGTGACTTGTTGCCACCTGCTGGCGGTTTTAATTTCACATTTAAAGTATCTTTTAATTTTTTAAATTTTTTAGCAAACATCAGTTGTCTATATTTTATGTTTAAAATATCAAATAATTATTTATGCATTTGTAACTGCAGGTTAAAGCATTACATGTCCCTCTGAGCTGAATTAAACAGTGTGTAAAAGCATCTAAATACCATTCATATTAGGGCTGAACGATATGGACAAAATTTCATATCTCGATTTTCATGCCAGATATCTCGATATCGATACGATACGATATGACTACGGGTTCGG
>JAFVLL020039552.1:90140-131517 GCA_021397915.2 Tor tambroides | reverse complement strand
TGTCTTTAGCGGTGCATTCAAGGGCACTCGTAAAACTGATGTTCGTTGTGTGACTGCCAGAGTTGTATGCAGGGCGGGGCGAGCGCGGAGAGGGGAAATCTATATCGTCTATATCGTTGCTTTTTTCGATAGTAATATCTTGAAAGCTCATATCTAGATATAGATACGATAACGATATATCGTTCAGCCCTAATTCATATGCAACTTCTATGTTTCCTTTTCATTTGCTTGGTGAAGCCTAAATGTCTTATTATTGACTTATTAAATGTAAAAAAACTGACGCAAAAGGTGATGCACACTTTTAGAAAAAAATGGCTTTATAAAGGTAAAAAAAATGCCCATAAAAGGTAAAAAATCAATTTAAACTTATTGGAAAAGATTAATCTGCTACATGACGATCGGCTACATCAGCTGGAATACTTCAAACCGGAGCTGTTTTTATTTTATATGCTGCTAAGAAGACACCCCAGAAGATGGGACAAGTATAGCTCCATCGTTGTTCAAAGTAAAAAATAAAAAAATTGTAAAATTTCTCTGACATTTTTTCTTTTTGCTGTATCGAACCGTGACACCACTGTATCATATCGAACCAAACCGTGAATTTTGTGAACCGTTGCACCCCTAATTAGCACATATGTGACCCTGGAGCACAAAAGCAGTCTTAAGTCGCTGGGGTATATTTGTAGCAATAGCCAAAAATACATTGCATGGGACAAAATTATTGATTTTTCTTTTATGCCAAAAATCATTAGGATATTAAGTAAAGATCACGTTCCATGAAGATATTTAGTAAATTTCCTACTGTAAATATATGAAAACTTAATTTTTGATTGGTAATATGCATTGCTAAGAACTTCATTTGAACAACTTTAAAGGTGATTTTCTCAGTATTTGGATTTTTTTGCACCCTCAGATTTTCAAATAGTTGTATCTCAGCCAAATATTGTCTGATCCTAACAAACCATACATCAATGGAAAGACTATTTATTCAGCTTTCAGGTGATCTATAAATATCAATTTTGAAAAATTGACACTTAAGACTGGTTTTGTGCTCCAGGGTCACATATAATCAGAGTGGTCAGACCTGAGCTTGGTTGATCCGTGTTTTGAACGTGTTTGTGTGTGTTTAGGATGAAGTGGCGCACACGGTCACAGAGAGTCGAGTGCTGCAGAACACCAGACACCCGTTCCTGACGGTCAGTGTGTGTGTGTGTGTTCGTGTCACATGTATGAATGTCTCTGTATGTCTGACTGCTCTCTGTTGTGTTTCAGACTCTTAAATACGCCTTTCAGACCCCTGACCGGCTGTGTTTTGTGATGGAGTATGCTAATGGAGGAGAGGTATGAGCGTGTGTTTCAATCAGACGCTGCTGTTTCTCTCTCCTGTGCTTCTGACATGTCTCTCGCCCGCAGCTGTTCTTCCATCTGTCCCGTGAGCGTGTCTTCTCTGAGGACAGAGCGCGCTTCTACGGCGCTGAGATCGTCTCCGCTCTCGACTATCTGCACTCACAGAACGTCGTCTACAGGGACCTGAAGGTCAGACGCACACCAACGACTGCTTGCTTGATTTTATTTAGTATTTTTCATAGCAGTTTAGATTTTTTGGTACATAAATTGTTTGAATTGCTTAAGTTTAGATTAGATTCAATGATTCAACTTTAATGTCATTGCACATGTAAGGTACAAGGGAATGAAATGCAGTTAGCATCTAACCAGAAGTGCAATAAGCAGCAAGTATAAGATATACAGTGCCTACAATATGTTACAAAATGTACAAAAAAAATATACAGGTAAAGGCAGTACTATGGACATAATTTACAGATTTTTATATACTATCAGCATGATATACAGATGGGTGTACTATGAACATACTATACAGATGGATTATGTAATAAGTGTATGTACACTATAAGCAAAAAGTTGCACAGTTTCTTACATATTATCATTGCAACACACATTAGAAATGTCGTCATTCCAAGTCACCTTTATTTCTGCACTAGGGCTGTCAAGCGATTTAAAAAGTGTTAATCTAATTAATTACATGACGTGCCGAATAATTAATCTAATTAACTGCACATCAGTTTGGGCTGAGGAATTACCCCCAAAAGATAATTTATTCATTATTGTGTTAAATGAGAAAAGCATTAAGTAGACATTACAAAGAAGTAGCTTTAGAAGAAATATTTTGTTTGAACATTGCATAAATAATATGAAATCGGTATTAATGTTTTTTTTTGTTTGTTTCGAGAATTGAATATTGAAATATGAAATACTTTTAAAATGAAATGAATCTTAAATTATGAAACTAAAAGCAATAGGTGCAATGAGTCACTGTCTTAATGAGTGAGTCATTGAATCATTCACTCAACTGAATCATTGATTCACTCCATTCATTCAAAAACATGGATTCATTTGTCACCCTGGAGCACAAAAGCAGTCTTAAGTCGCTGGGGTATATTTGTAGCAATAGCCAAAAATACATAGTATGAGTCAAAATTATTGACTTTTCTTTTATGTCAAAAATCATTAGGATATTAAGTAAAGATCATGTTCCATGAAGATATTTAGTGAATTTCTTACCGTAAATATATCAAAACTTCATTTTTGATTAGTAATATGCATTGCTAAGAACTTCATTTGAACAAGTTTAAAGGTGATTTTCTCAATATTTAGATTTTTTTGCACCCTCAGATTCCAGATTTTCAAATAGTTGTATCTCAGCCAGATATTGTCCTATCATAACAAACCATACATCAATGGAAAGCTTATTTATTCAGCTTTCAGATTACGTATAAATCTCAATTTTGAAAAATTGACACTTAAGGCTGGTTTTGTTGGTCCAGGGTCACATTTAGTGGTGAATCACTGCTGTGTGTTGATCAGAGACGCTCAACAGTTCTGCTGTGACTTTGATTAGAACTATTTTCATTTGTGAAATTGATCAAAACAGACAATATTGACGATATTGTGTTTAAAATGTAGCACAATATCAGTTTATTGTTTTTTGAACTGTTGTATAAAATCACATTTGCAATCGTGAAACAACTTTTTCAGTTCTACAGAAGACAATAGTGTCGTTATGTGTTGATGATGATCGTGTTCTCTGTTCACTCAGCTGGAGAACCTCATGCTGGATAAAGACGGACATATGAAGATCACAGACTTTGGTCTCTGTAAGGAGGGAATCACAGATGAGGCCACCATGAAAACGTTCTGTGGAACCCCAGAATACCTTGCACCAGAGGTACTCAGCAACACACACGCTCCGTCTACTGCAGCGGCTCTCGACCAGGGGCCCAACAGGGGCCTCACGATGATAGTTCACCCAAACATTAAAATCCTGTCATCATTCACTTTAAAGGGTCATGAAACCCCCTGTTTCAGCACTGGTTAGTTCTCGCCACAGTTTTAAAAAATGCTAAAAAAGTGGGCATGGTGCGCTGCGGAGCGGAGGGTGAAGAGAGGAGACAGACTACACTCACAGCTTTGAGTTCAGACAATTTCATTTCACTCCCATCGAGTTACACACAAATAAATGCATAGCCATTTGCACTCTTCATCGAAAACATATATATGAACGAGCTGTTGCACCTCTGATAACGTTTTAGACTTATTCTGAGGTGTTTATATAAGCCTTTTGACGGGTTGTGTCACGGAGCTGTAAAAACGGTTACACTCACCAGTGATCGAATCGCGTTTGTACCGAACTCTCATTACAAAGCAAAACAGACGCTCTCCTTCAATCCATGAACGTTTCTCTCAGTTAATGTACGCGATCTCACAGTCTGAAGCGTCTGTCATAGCAAATCAACACATGCTGTTGTGAATAATTAAGCGAAGCGTCTTCTCATAGAATAAGAACACGCAGTCTCATGAATAATTAAGTAGACACCGACGCGTCATCGATGTACTATAGTCCATTGCCACGTCACAAATTGTGACGTCAACACGATGTAGATTTTAAACCCGGAAAATGCTGAAAATAGCTCAAAAAAGCTTAAGATTAACCTGTTTTCTCCAACAGTTAAAATGATCGGATGCTAACATTGTCTTCTATGATGTGCAACACAAACACCTCTGCTAAAATCTCAGAAAAAGTAGTCTGGGGTTTTCTGTAAAACAAATATCAAAATTTTGTTAGTTTTTGCTTAAAACAAGCAAAAATACCTGCCAATGGGGTAAGAAAAATGATCTTAATTCAGGCTAAACAAGATAATTTTTCTTGCCCCATTGACAGATATTTTTACTTGTTTTAAGCAAAAACTAACTACATTTTAATTTTTTTTTGTTTTTACAGAAAACGAGACATGATATCTTAAGTCATTGTACTTGTACAGTAAATTCATCTTGATTCAAGACAAGTCATTTTTAGATATTTATACTAGAGAACAAGACAAAAATACTAAGTAAGAGAATCATTTTTTGCAGTGAGTAAACTTAATTGATTCTTGTTGTTCACACACACTTGAGCTTCCATGTTCACCATGAAGTGCTCTATGCATGCTTGCATATGTGAATAAAAGCCTTAAAAAGTTGTGGAAATAAATCAAATCTGAAAACAACATGGGGATTTTCATTAAAAAAATACATTTTTGAATTATGCCAAACTCTAAAATATTTTATCAGTACAAATATAAATATATATATTTTTTTTTTAAATCTTGTAAATCACAAATGACTAGAAAAATAGGTAATGCAAATTCATTGCTTAAAAAGAACAGGAACCCTGAAAAACATTAACATTTCTGGAATCGGGGAGCCTGATTTATAAAGGGTTTTGTAAAATGATCCTAAATGTTTGACAATTTCTGAAATGTTCCGTCAAATGATTTATAGAACATCCATATGCACAAAAATATTTTCCTAAATACATCCAACTTTATAAATTGCTGTCCATCCTAAATTTAAGCAAAAATAAATATCTAAATTAATGAAATAATTGCCATAACATCACAAAGCCCATTTGCACTTATAATGATGATAATGCATATTATGATAGTTATGATTGACATCTTGTCTGTTCATCTTTGTTTTAATAAACAATGGTGAATTATTTTAATTACTGGTATATATGAATGCAATAATTTGTTCACATGCTCTTCAGTGGCTTCAGTGATTGCCTTTCTAAATCCTGATTGGTTTCACGTTTTAAGGATTAAATCTGATTGTACATGCATTTTATAAAGAAGACCCGTGAAACTTGCTTGACCCTGAATTTGTGACCCTGGCTGTGAAAACCCAGCTAAAGTCATTTTTTGTGATTTACTGTCATCCTTCATAAGATAAAAGAACATTCTGTGAAAATGTAACCTTGATATCTTTAATATTGACTGAGCAAGACAATGTCAAAGATTGAAATCATAGTGAAATTAATAGTTGAAATCAAACTTTGATGCTTGTTATCTCATCATTTGATTTTGAGACTCTAGCCTGGATTTCACAGAGAGGGTCACATTTTAGTAATATATGTCATCTTGAGAGTGGTTGAAGTGCTGATCCAGAGCATTATGTCAGGAGTGATGTCTGGTTTTGTTCCTGTGTGTGTTCAGGTGCTGGAGGACAATGATTACGGCCGCGCAGTGGACTGGTGGGGTCTGGGAGTGGTGATGTATGAGATGATGTGCGGACGCTTGCCCTTCTACAATCAGGACCATGAGCGGCTCTTCGAGCTCATCGTGATGGAGGAGATCCGTTTCCCCAAGAACCTCTCACCCGAAGCCAAAGCGTTGCTGACCGGCCTGCTGAGGAAAGACCCCAAACAGAGGTCAACCTCATATCTCATCATATATATATATATATATATATATATATATATATATATATATATATATATATATATATGTACATACATACATACAGTGATGGCCAAAATTATTAGAACAACAGCTAAAAAATGGTTTTAAGTCAGTTATTCTTGAAGCATCTTGGAGACGTTGCCACAGTTCTTCTGGATTTAGTCTGTCTCAGTTTGTTCTGTTTCTTCATGTCATTCCAGACAGACTGGACGATGATCAGATCAGACAAAAATCTCACTGGATTATTACAATTAATGGCCAAATGAATGTTTGGAAATGTAAATTGATATTTCCTACTGACACACTACACCAAAAGATAGAAATAACTGACTTAAAACCATACTTTAGCTGCTGGAAATACTAGTGTTTTAATCATTTTGGCCTCCACTGTATATGACTGGAGCGCATCGTGATGTGATCAGGTGACATTGTGAATGCTTCTGATTGGCTGCAGGCTCGGAGGCGGACCTGATGATGCCAGAGAAGTGATGGGGCACAAGTTCTTCTCCTCTATTCACTGGGAGGACGTGCTGCAGAAGAAGGTGCTTCCGATCGTGAGTTGGTGTTGAAGGGTTTGGATGCAGATTCTGACATCTGGTTTTTGTTTTTTCTGCAGCTGGTGCCGCCTTTTAAACCGCAGGTGACGTCAGAGACGGACACGCGCTACTTTGACGACGAGTTCACGGCGCAGTGCATCACTGTTACACCGCCAGACAAGCGTAAGTCCAAAGTCTACTTAGTGCCACGTGTGCAAGTAAAAAAAAAATGTCCCTCAGTTTTTATGAAATTTAAGGTAAAAAACAAAAAAAAAAAAACAACTTTCATAATATGAGGTGGGAAAACTATATTTTATTCCTTTTGCGAGCAAACACAAAGTTTATTAAGGTAGTGCAATCGTTTTGCAAGCAAATGCAAAGTTGATCAAATATTTGAATGCAAATATTTTGTGAGTGAACAAATGTTTCGGAAGAGAATGCAAATGATTCACAGGGAAATGCAAATGTTTTATGAACAAACAAATGTTTAAGAACAAATGCATATGTTTTCTGAATGAACGCAAATGTTTTGCAAACAAAAATTTTACAAACAAATGCACATTTTGCAAACTGTTGCAAAATGTTTTACAAAAATGCAGTGGAGAAATGCAAAATATTAACTAAATTTTTTTAACGAACAAACAAATGTTTTGCAAACGAACGCAATTGTTTTATAAAGGAACAAATATGATTTGCAGACGAAAGCTAATGTTTTCCGAATGAATGCATTAGTTTTCCGAAAGAACGCAAATGTTTTGCAGATGAATGCACATTTTACAAATTAATGCAGATATTTTGCAAGCAAATGCTAATGTTTTACAAAGGAACAAACATTTTAAAGACAAACACTCATTTTGCAAAATCAAATGCTTTGCAAAAAAACGCAAATGTTTTACGAATAAGCAAATGTTTTGCAAACAAACTCAGTTGTTTTACAAAGGAACAAATATGATTTACGGACAAAAGCAATTCTTTTGTGGATAAACACAAATGTTTTACAAACGAATGCATTTGTTTTCCGAATGAATGCACGTTTTACGAATTAACGCAAATGTTTTGCGAACAAACGCTAATGTTTTATGAATGAACGCAAATTATTTGCAAACAAATGCAAATGTTTTACAAAGAAACAAACATTTTAAGAACAAACGCAAATGTTTTGCAAACAAATGCAATTGTTTTACGAAGAAACATGTTTTGCAAATTATCTTGCTGTTTTATTATGATTATATATTAAGTGGCATAAAATTGTCTTAAAATGACATCGCTTATCGCAATTATTTCTGGGGTAATATATCACACAACAAAAAGTTATCATGACAGGCCTAGCGGGAGCGTGAAATGGTGAACCCGGAGCGGAGTGATTATTAAATGCTCGGAGCGCGGAGGGGAAATTGTTGCCGCTCACATACTCTGATTGTGATTAATGCTGTGCTTGTGTTTCAGTGAGCCGTCAGGATGTGGAGGAAGCTGGGCCGGTCGCTCACTTCCCTCAGTTCTCTTACTCCGCCAGCATACGAGAGTGACTGACTCCGTCCCATAATGCATCATGATGGACTCTGAAGCTGAAGTCATGTGGTGTGTTTCAGTGTACAGATGGATCTCTCTCACTCAATGAATGTATTGATTACCGGTGCTCAGAATGTAAAGCCAAACACGCTGCTGTCATTACAATCTCATAATCATACGTTTGGATGTTGAACAGCACGTGATTTTTAAGGCCGTTTCACTCACGAGGTCACAGAGAAACACTAAGTGTCATGATTAGAATCTGCAAACATTAAAGACTTTCATCCTGTCCTTTAGATTGAGCAATGATCACCAGTGTGTCTCCTTTCATCCTGATCCTGTTTTTAGACTCAAATCTGTTTCATCTCTTCACTCTAAAACCTCACAGATGATCTGGTCGGCTTAAATGTTTCTACAAACCCTGCTAACATACAAAACACATGATTAAGAATAATTAGCAGATCTGCGCATATTCAGCCTGTGCATCATTCACTATATCGTCATCATGTTTGGTGAAAATAGAAACTAAAGGCATCACATTTATTAACCACAACAGCCAAAACAAAAACTGGAGCATTTCACTTTCTAGTTTGTCTCATATTTTGGCTTAGTAACACTATAAAGGTACTGTATCATATTTAATATGCACATTTCTAAGGTCTCAAAATGATCAACTTTGCTGTTAAACGCATTTCACACAATCTCCTCGTCTTCTGTCGACTGATTGATAGTTTAGAGGTTTTTATCCAGTAAAAGCTCTTTTAGTGTAATTGTACAAACGTCCAGCTTCTGCTGTCAAATCTTAAACGTAAACGTCAGAATAACTGCAGTCATATCTCTAGATGAACTCTTACTGGACTGAAGCAGCTCAGCTTTACTTGATTCTCCATCAATCATTTTTTAGTCTCAAATCTGATCATCAGGATCTTTTGAGGAGCGTTTGTTTCCAGAAGCTTTACTTTCACTGTTCCTCAGCGGAGGAATGATCTTCATCTCACATCTTCTGAGGAGCCTTTATTTCTTCAGCTCTCAATCAGCATTGCATTGCATTATATGTTTGGATCACATCAATCTCATCGTACCAAGACATATTATTGCATATATAGACCGACAAGTGATAATTGGATCATTTTATGTCAGTATCTGCTGCACTGTTATAAACATCTAATTGATTTACATTACAAGCAACAGAATTTCATCATATGAATATCAGCATCTGCAGCAAATTCATATTTTTGCTTGGTTTGAGTCTGAATAAAATTGTGCTGTTTTTTTCTTCATATGCTCTCTAGATCAGTCTACATGAGCCTAAAAATCCAGATAGATCAAAGATTAGATACTATACACACACACACATATATATATATATATATATATATACATACATACATATACAGGTGCTGGTCATATAATTAGAATATCATCAAAAAGTTGATTTCACTAATTTCATTCAAAAAGTGAAACTTGTATAATGTATACATTCATTCCACACAGACTGATATATTTCAAGTGTTTATTTCTTTTAATTTTGATGATTATAACTGACAACTAATGAAAACCCCAAATTCAGTATCTCAGAAAATTTGAGTTAATTAGCTGATTAGAGTGTGGCACCAGGTGTCTTCAATATTGAACCTTTTCACAATATTCTAATTTTCTGAGATACTGAATTTGAGTTTTTTATTAGTTGTCAGTTATAATCATCAAAATTAAAATAAACACTTGAAATATATCAGTCTGTGTAAGAACTGAATATACATTGAAGTTTCACTTTTTGAATGGAATTAGTGAAATCAACTTTTTGATGATATTCTAATTATATGACCAGCACCTGTATATGTGTATATATATATATATATATATATATATATATATATATATATATACACACACACATCTATACATATGTGTGTGTGTGTGTGTGTAAATATTTAAGGGTTTACATGAAATACACATTTACATGAAATACTTTTACTTGAAAAAAAAAAAAAAAAATGATTAATTTGTATTTTTCGATCACACGTGACGTGCTGCGCAGCTGTCAAGAGTGAACCAATGAGGTTCGAGGAGTCGTCATGTGATCAAAACAGGAAGTGCGGTGCCGCTGGACTCGGTGATGATTGATTATCATCGATCTCTATGAGAAGGCGCAGTTGCTGTTGTTTAATCGCTGTCAGCATGGCATTACTCCTCTTCATCATCTTCATCTGCGGCTCCATCAGCTCTCACGTGAGTCTGATCGATCGATGTGGAGATTGATTGATAAATGGTCGGTGTTTCTCATGACACACCTGAGAGTAAACATCACATGATGAGTGTTCAGCGTCAGAAATCATCGCGGAATATGTTTAAATTCTGTGGTGCTACCAAGTGATTGTTATTTTGAAGAATACCATAGTACTAGCTTGGTACGGGTCCATAAACCATGGTATTAGGATGGTACTATGGTAAATCCAGGCTAGTACCGTGGTAATTTTTGGTACTTTTTGTTAGTAGACCAAAAAAACTGTTGAATACCATAAGAATGTAATAGTACATGTGTAAAATGCATGGTATTACCGCAGTGTCCACGGTAATATCGCGGTTATTGTGTTGTTATTGGTTCAGTAAAGGAAGGTTTGATGTGTTTGGAGATGATCTGTGATGTGTTTTGTCCTCAGGCGAGTGTGGAGTCCAGATCTCAGAGTGAGTTCAGGGTTTCTGGTCGAGCGCTGTATAAGCTGGACATCTCCTGGCCCAAAAACCCCGAGTATTTCACCGGACAGGTGTTTGGTGTGGCTGTCAATCATCTGGCCGGTCTGGTGTATGTGGCTCAGGTGAGGGAGGACTGCAGAATATAGAGATGTTCCCTCACAATTGCGAAAGATACTAAACTCACAGTTCCAAGAAAGAGGTCGGAATTGCAAGATGTAAAAACAATTTCAGGAAAAAAAGTCAGAATTATGAGAGATTATCTCAAAAGTTGCAAATTAAAACTTGCAATTACTTTTTTCGTTTTTTATTGTGGTGGGGAAAGAAAAGAACTGTGAGATGAAAAACTCACAATTTGAGAAGAGGCAGAATTGCGACAAACTCATCATTTGAGAAAAATGCAGAATTGTGATATAAATGTGCAATTTCAAGAAAAAGCAGAATTAAGAGATGTAAAAACCTTCGGAAAAAACTCAGATTTGCAACAATCACAATTTGAGAAAAATGTTAGGCTCATGAGATAACTAGAGTTTCAAGAAAGAATTCATAATTGCAAGATGTGAACTCAAAAGCTGCAAAATAAAACTCGCAATTACTTTTTTTCTGTGGTGGAAACAAAAAAAAAAACAGAATTGTGAGATATAAACCCACAATTTCAAGAAAAATGCAGAATTGCAAGATAAAATTCCCAATTCTGAGAAAAAAAGACAGAATTATGACTTAAACTCACAATTTGAGAAAAAAAATCAGAATTGCAAGATGTAGTCATAGTTACTTTTTAAAAAGATTTTTCTATCAGAAATGGGCTTCTACAAGTGAGTCTGAGACATCAGTCGTCACGCTTCATCCTGACGAGGTCTTCATGTTCCCGCGCGCGCGTGTGCGTGCGTGTGTGTGTGTGCTCCTGACAGAGAGGCGATAACGTCCCTAAAGTGCTGGTGTTCAGCACGGATGGAGACTTCCTGCAGGCCTGGAACACCAGCAGCCTGGAAATGCCTCATGGGATTTTCCTGGCCAACGCATCCGCGGATCCAACGGTGTGGATCACAGATGTGGGGAACGGTGGGTTTCCTCTGCTCAGGTGTGTGTGTGATGTGTGAGTAACACGGCTGTGTGTGTGTGTGACACGTGTGAGTAACACGGCTGTGTGTGTGTGTGACACGTGTGAGTAACACGGCTGTGTGTGTGTGTGACACGTGTGAGTAACGCGGCTGTGTGTGTGTGACACGTGTGAGTAACGTGGCTGTGTTTGTGTGTGTGAGCGAGAGAGTGATAGAGTGAGACGTGTGTGTAATGCATGTGTGTGTGAGTAACGTGTGTGTGTGTGTGACGTGTGAGTAACGTGTGTGAGACGTGTGAGTAACGTGTGTGTGTGTGTGTGTGAGACGTGTGAGTAACGTGTGTGTGTGTGTGTGACGTGTGAGTAACGTGTGTGTGTGTGTGAGAGACGTGTGAGTAACGTGTGTGTGTGTGAGAGACGTGTGAGTAACGTGTGTGTGTGTGTATGACGTGTGAGTAACGTGTGTGTGTGTGTGAGTAACGTGTGTGTGTGACGTGTGAGTAACGTGTGTGTGTGTGTGTGAGACGTGTGAGTAACGTGTGTGTGTGTGTGTGTGTGTGTGTGTGTGTGTGTGTGTGTGTGTGTGTGTTTCAGGGTCGTACGGACACACGGTGAAGCAGTATTCTCCATCAGGGAAGCTGCTGCAGGTTCTGGGATCTCCTGGGAAAGCCGGATCTTCTCTCAGTCCGCTCCAGTTCGACCAGCCGGCTGAAATATTCGTCCACAGCTCTGGAGAAATCTACATAGTGGACGGAGACGGCGGCATGAACAACCGGCTGATCAAACTCTCCAGAGGTGTGCTTTTATGGTGATTTTTAGCATCACTGGCTCTCATTATCTCACATTTCTACACGCATTTACTTCTCATGAAAAATTTTGCTTACTTGACAGTATGTGTGTATCAGCATTATTTTAGTATCATCAAAGTATTATTATAGTTTTTAATTCATATTTATTATTTTATTACTATAATTTTAGGAAATGTTTTAATAATGCTGTTGTGAGTTTTGGATCATTTTATTAGTTTTTATATCATTTTTATTCTTTTTTTTTTTTTTTCTATTTTAGTTATTTTAGTGCATCAGCTTAAACTACATTTACATTTACATTTATTCATTTAGCTGACGCTTTTATCCAAAGCGACTTACAATTCCTATATATGTCAGAGGTCGCACGCCTCTGGAGCAACTAGGGGATTCCAGTATGCTCAGGGTTTGCTGGTGTCACACAGTGGATTCGAACCCGGGTCTCTCACACCAAAGGCATGTGTCTTATCCACTGCGCCATCCCACCCCCACGGTTAAAATTAAACTAATGTTAATTATTTTTTTGTTTAACTATAATAATTCTGGTGCATACACATGAATTTGTTTTAAACCTCGTTCTAAACTAATGTTAATAAATTTGTCGTATTGTAATTTGCACAAAACATGTCCACAATGAAAAAAAAAAATACACAAGTAATTTTATTAGTTGCTCTTATGTTTCTTAAATATAGAATACATTTGAATACAAAATCAGGGTTTGTATGTGAAATTGTTCATGCACAGATGAGTGAATGCGACGCATTGTTTGTGTGTTAGATCTGCAGGTGTTGTGGATGCACGGAGAGAAAGGACAGGGACTCGCTCAGTTCTACATCCCTCACAGCGTGGCGGTCGACAGCTACCAGAGGGTTTGTGTCAATGTTCATCCTCACTTCTGTTTCTGAATCACGTCAACACGAAAATGTGCTCTCCCTCAGATCATCTGAGATTAGGATGAATTTGTTTCTTCATCAGATTTGTAGAAACGTGTCTCTGCATCAGTGTCTCAGCAATGGATGTCACCGTGATCGATTGCCGTCAGAATGAGAGTCGATAAAAAACATCACAATAATCCACATCAGTCCAACTAAATTAACATCTGGAGAAGACAAAGCTGAAACCATTGGCATTAAGACGTTTTTAACTCAAATACGAGTCCATAATCCATAATAACGCTTCCTCCAGTGAAAAAGTCCATCTCCTGTTGTCTCTCACATATTTGTTTAGAGCTGTTTTGTCTTGTAAATGCTGCTTGAGCTGTGCAGATTTCTCTCCTGATTCAGACCAGAACACTTTTTCACTGGAGGAAGTGTTATTATGGATTCGGATTTGAGTTAAAAACGTCTTAATGCTGGATTTGTCTCAGCTTTTGTCTTCTCCAGATGTTAACTGATGGACTGGAGTGGTGTGGATTATTGTGATGTTTTTATCGACTCTCATTCTGACGGCACCCATTCACTGCAGAGCATCCATTGCTGAGACACTGATGCAATGACACATTTCTACAAACCTGATGAACAAACAAACTCATCTACATTTTGGATGATCTGAGAGTGAGCACATTTTCAGCAGATTTTATTTTTGGGTGAACGTTTCCTTTAAGATCCTGTTTGACAGCATTACAGCAGTCAGGTGGGTTGTGAATGTAGTTGAATGACGCAGTGTTAACCGCTCTGTATTCCTCCTCTGGTGTTCCTGTGTGTCCAGGTGTGGGTTGCAGACAGAGGGAACAAGCGTATCCAGGTGTTTAACTCGGTGACGGGTGATTGGCTGGGCTCGTGGGGCAGCTGTTTTAAAGAGGATGCTCCGTACTCCGTCAGGTGAGTTAAACCCCTGCCTTCCGCAGGCCACATTGCAGATGTTTGAGCTGTAATAATGTGTGTTTGTGACCTGCAGACTCACACCAGACCAGAAGTACATGGTGGTGGCTCAGTTAAACACCAATCAGGTGACGCTGCTGGAGGCTCCGCCCGTCGGCATCATCGGTCAGTGTCAGGTGATCAGCAGCATCCAGCTGGCTGAGGACGTCAAACCGCACCTGGTGGATCTGGATCTGAAGAGCGCCGCGCTGTATGTGGCAGAAATCCCAGGCCAATCGGGAAGCAGAAGTTCATTCCACGTTGGCTGCAGGTGCCAGTGTTCAGAGCCCAGCGTCGAAGCCTGTGCAGGGAAGTCTGATTATGATGGCAATCTGTGACCCTGTTTGATTTGAGGACAAAGAAAATATGAGCACTGATAATAAATCATTGACCCTGGTCCACAAAATGTATAAGGGGCCAAATTTTTTTGAAATTGATTTATGGCTTTGGGATAAATGACTCCACTGATGTATGGTTTGGTGGATCAAGGACAATGTTGTCTGAGATACAGCTATTTTGTGAAATCTGGAATCTGAAGGTGAAAAAAAAATCTAAATATTGAAAAAATCACTGATTGTTCAAATGAAGTTCTTGGCAATGCATGTACTAATCAAAATGAAGTTTTGATATATTTACAGTAAATTACAAAATATCTTCATGGAACATAGTCTTAATATCCTAATGATTTTTGGCATAAAAGAAAAATGGATAATTTTGACCCATACAATGTATTTTTGGCTATTGCTACAAATATACCCCAGCGACTTAAGACTGCTTTTGTGCTCCAGGGACACATATTTAGTTTACAATCACACTACAATCAAGGCTTAATTTAAATCAGAAATATAATGTTGATTTCAGATGATTATCATAGAGGAATAAAGGGATCAGAGATTGATGTCAATGATTGTTTTAAATTCACTGGTTTTGTATTTTTTCCACTGCTCTTTGTTATTGTGGGTATGGTACATATGTTTAACCTTGTTTTGGTTTTTTGAGAAAATATTGTTCATGTGAGTTTATGTAAGTTAAGTTTTGTATATCAATGTATTATTCCTATGTTTTTGCCATCTTGACTAGTAAACCTAAGAGCCGAATGTCACATTTTACACTTTTTGACTTTAAAAAGTGATGCACGTGGAGTTTCTGTGAAGAGTTGTGTTGCTATCCTGCAATGTGCCATGATTTTCTGATGTCACTTTCATCATTTTAATCTGCAGTGATTGTTTGATGAGTGATGCTTGTGGTTTAGTTGTGGGTTAGTTAAGCATCACCTGTTGACAGTGTTGGAGATGTGATTGTGATTATATTATATTACTGAAACATCACATGAAAAGTTAGAGTTTAAACTCAATAAACTGAGATGGGCTTTAATTTGTGTTGATAAGGAATAATATTTGATTTAAACTCTCTTGATGTGTATTTAATGTAAATAAAGACATTTGTTTTTAGGTTTTTATAGTCGTACTGTCTTATGTTGCTGGGAGTTTCTGCAGGATTTATGAAGGCAAAATAAGTCTAATTTTCTCTGAGAAAATTATCAAAATGAAGTGAGTTTATGATTGTAACGAGCTCAGAAAAATCAACTTAATTCAAAAGAAAAACGAGTTTTCATTTCTGGATATTTTTTCTTCTTTGTTCAGTTTCATAAGATCTAATACGTTTATTCTGCATCTCCAGTAAACGTGTCTTGATTTAAGGATGTTTAGATATTTGTACTGGAAAACAAGACAAAAATACTGAGATATTAATTTTTGCAGTTCATGCAACATTTAATGTTATGACTTTACGACTTTCTACGCTTTAATTCGTGGAAGAAACCATGTTTAATGTGTGTTATTAGCACAACAAACATTGCATTCATATAAGGTGGGAAATACCAGACAAAAACTAAAAGTAAAAAAACTATATTACACATATTTGCCACTAAATTTGACGAAGTTCATAATAAACACAAAACAATAACGCGAGTCTCTCACAAAAGAATGTCAACAATGACGACGGGCTTCTTCCGAGAGCTGCCCCACACAGTGCCTGATCAGATTCAGACGCGTTCAAATGTTTATTTCCTGCTGACTAACATTACTTTAATTCGCGATAAAACGTATTAGCAACTATCAACCCCTATAATCCCTTTTCAGTTCTTTAGTTTAGGTGTTTTTTTGTGTTGTTTCGGGCTTTTCCCGCGGGCAGCTGTGAGCGCTTCCCCAGTGTTTTGGCGTCGTATAAACATGGCGGAGCTGAAAGGCTGTGCAGAACTGAAGGTAAGTGCAGAATAAAACGCACAACTGACTTTAGAAATGACACAGCGATGTCTGTACTGGTGATCAGCTGTGATTTCACACACACATACACACGGTTCAGCGGCTCGGGTGTGTGTTTGTGTGCGTGATGAGTGAAACTCCAGACAAGCTAAGGCTAAAGCTAACCTTCTGCACACAACACACTGACAATAAAAACTCGCGACAGAAAAGGAGCACTTCACAAGCTTTAGTAGTTATTAAACACCCGTGTTTCTAATAAACATGTCTGTTATTCTGCTGTCTGGTGAAATATCTGGCGATTATTTTGAATCCATCATATGTGAAAGTCAGCTCAAAATAGACGCTGATTTCAGATCAGGGGCCTGTTTCATAAACCAAATAAGCCAGGTTTATTTCAGTTAGTGTGACTTCCTGTCAGTTGATTTAGTTCAAAATAAGTCAGACTACCTGAAATAAGCCTGGCTTATTTGGTAAACTTGTTTTATGAAACTGATCCCCTGATCATATTTAGCACTCATTCATATTAAAACAGAATAAACACACAGATCTCAGCTGATCGCATCAGTTATTAGGTCTTTAAACGGGCAGAATGTCAATCAAAGCACCTGGAACGAGCTCATGTTTTATGCAGATGGGCGGGGCGAGCGGCTGAACGGGCTTTGATATGCAAATGTTGGCGGGTTTATGTTATATACTCGCATGACGTCAAATATTGTGTATGTTTTTGCATAATAGTTTTCATAAATAGTTTGAGTAGGCGTGTCCGTTTTGTTTATTAATTTCAAATGTGTGTTCATGTTCTGAACCATTAAAATTCCTTCATGTTTATCTTAAATGTCTGTGATGATGCTTTCCTCTGAAGGATTTCTTGAAGATCATTGGCTCTTAGAGATCCAGAGAGAGTTTGCAGCATCAGACGCGTCTGTCAGAGGTGAGTGTTTAAAAGAATAGTTCAGAAAAAATTAAAATTTGCTGAAAACATGCTCACCCTCAGATTATCCGAGATGTAGATGAGTTTGTTTCTTCATCAGATTTGTAGAAATGTGTCTCTGCATCACTGTCTCAGCAATGGATGTGAATGGGTGCCGTCAGAATGAGCGTCCAAACTGCTGATAAAAACATCACAATAATCCACACCACTCCAGTCCATCAGTTAACATCTGGAGAAGACAAAAGTTGAAGCAAATCCATCATTAAGCTAAAATTTTAAACTAAAATACGAGTCCATAATCTATAATAACTCTTCCTCCAGTGAAAAAGTGGTCTGGTCTGAATCAGGAGAGAAATCTGCACAGATCAAGCAGCGTTTACAAGACAAAACAGCTCTAAACAAATATGTGAGCGACAACAGGAGATGCGCTTTTTAACTGGAGGAAGAGTTATTATGGATTACAGACTCGTATTTTAGTTCAAAACGTCTTAATGCTGGATTTGTTTCAGGTTTTGTCTTCTCCAGATGTTAACTGATGGACTGGAGTGGTGTGGATTATTGTGATGTTTTTATCGACTCTCATTCTGACGGCACCCATTCACTGCAGAGCATCCATTGCTGAGACACTGATGCAGAGACACATTTCTCCAAACCTGATGAAGAAACAAACTCATCCTAATCTCAGATGATCTGAGGGTGAGCACGTTTTCATTTTTGGGTGAACTATTCCTGTGATGTGCAGTATTATATACAGGGTGATCTGCAGTGTGTGTGTGTGTGTGTGTAGTTGATGATTCAGCAGGAGAAGCCGTTGGCGGGCAGCATGCCGGTGGTTTGGCCCACGCTGCTGGACCTCAGCAGAGATGAGTGCAAGCGAATCCTGCGCAAACTGGGTGAGACTCTCTGAAGCGTGTAACCAGCTGTGCTGTTGTGTGTGCGGATGGTGAGCTCACGTGTGTGTTTGTGTGTTCAGAGCTGGAAGCGTACGCCGGCGTGATCAGCGCTCTACGCGCTCAAGGAGATCTCACCAAAGACAAGAAGGAGCTGCTGGGAGAACTCACTCGAGTGCTGAGGTGTCACACACTTTCACTTTTCACAGTACAGAAGCAATGGACAACTTTCATTTCATCATAACTACGGTGTCTCTGATATCTCAGTGTTTTCTAGTCACATTGAGCAGTTTAGTATGGAGACCTGTTAAAAACCAAAAACTTAACATGCAATTTTTTTCTTGCAATTCTGACTCATTTTTTCTGAACTGTGTGATATAATCTTGCATTTGAGTTGTAAAGTCAGAAATGATAGATTCTCACAAAAAAGTCAGAACTCTGTGATAGAAACGTGCAATTCTGAGAAATACATTTAGAATTGCAAGATAAAGTTGCAATTACCTTTTTTATGCTGTATTCAATGGCAGAAATGGGCTTCCATAGTTTAAAGCTGAACACTAGCATAGTTTACATTTGCAGACAATATAAACCATCAGTCAGATCTGCTATTAATATATATGGCTTTATGTGATTGTACACTAGCAGTCAAAAGTTTTTGAACAGGAAGATTTTTAATGTTTTTTTAAAGAAGTCTCTTCTGCTCATCAAGCCTGCATTTATTTGATCCAAAGTACAGCAAAAACAGTAAAATTGTAAAATATTTTTACTATTTAAAATAACTCTTTTCTATTTGAATATATTTTAACATGTAATTTATTTCTGTGATCAAAGCTGTATTTTCAGCATCATTACTCCAGTCTTCAGTGTCACATGATCTTCAGAAATCATAATAATATGCTGATTTACTGCTAAAAAAACATTTATTATTATTATTATGTTGAAAACAGCTGAGTAGAATTTTTTCAGGTTTCTTTGATGAATAGAAAGTTCAGAAGAACAGCATTTATCTAAAATAGAAATCTTTCTTAACATCATAAATGTCTTTATCATCACCTTTGATCAATTTAAAGCATCCTTGCTAAATAAAAGTGTTAATTTCTATAACTTCTTTCCCAAAATTATACTCACTCCAAGCTGTTGAGCGGTATAGTGTATAATGTTACAAAAGCTTTTTATGTCAGATAAATGCTGATCTTTGGATCTTTCTCTTCATGAAAGAATCTTGAAAAAAATGTACTCGGCTGTTTGAAATATTGATAATAATAATAATAATAAATTAGCAAATTAGAATGATTTCTGAAGGATCATGTGACACTGAAGACTGGAGTAATGATGCTGAAAATACAGCTTTGAAATCACAGGAATAAATTACAGTTTAAAATATATTCATATAGAACTCAGTTATTTTAAATAGTAAAAATATTTCACAATATTACTGCTATTGGGTCAAATAAATGCAGGCTTCTTTAAAAAAACATTAAAAGTCTTACAGTTCAAAAACGTTTGCCTGGTAGTGTGTGTAAGCTGGATATGCATGTAATAGTTGTTAGTGTGTTGTTTTGCAGTGATATTGAGGATGATGAGTGTGTGTGTTTGTTCTGTCAGTATCTCGACGGAGCGTCATCGAGCGGAGGTGCGCAGGGCCGTGAATGATGAACGCCTGACCACCATCGCGTATCAGTGAGTCTCACCCGTTTTAGTCAGATGTGACCGCTCTAGTGCTTTAGTGAACTGCAGCTGGAATAATGCTGGTATGTTCTGCAGCATGTCGGGGCCCAACAGCTCGTCGGAGTGGTCCATCGAGGGCCGCCGGCTGGTTCCTCTCATGCCCAGACTGGTTCCTCAGACAGCCTTCACTGTGATGGCCAACGCGATGGCCAATGCCACGGCGCACCAGAACTCCTCGCTGCTCCTCCCCGCCGATACCGCCAACAAAGAAGGTACAAGTGATGTTACTTTACTACAGTAATTATTAGGGCTGGGCTGTGTTGGGGAAAGTTACTTTTAAAAGTAATGCATTACAGTATTGCATTACTCCCTAAAAAAGTAACTATGTTAGTTACTTTTTATGGAAAGTAATGCGTTGTGTTACTTTTGAGTTACTTTGTAAATCTGGGCAGGGCTTTGCTTGTTTGTTTTAAATATAAAAAGTTCTTCTTTTACAAATGCAAAAGCCCTTTCACACCAAAAGTGAAGTGAATCCGGATCAGGCTGAAGGAAATGTAGATTCACATCTGTACAGTAGAGGGCGCCGCTCAAACTAATCACAAGAAGAATATGACACAGGAGAAGAAAGTTCAACATTATTCAGCAATAACTAAAATCAAATGTGTCATTGTTTATTAGTATGGTTGAATTGGATCATCGAAGGTCAGTAGCAAAGACAAATGGGATTAAATACATAAATGATATTTGTCTTATTTAATATATTTAATTTTTGCAGGTTTGTATAATATTCTGAGTTTGCATTTGACTGTTTTGTATTCATTTTGAGGAATACTGAATGTGTTTTTGTGCAGGTGAGATGAATAAATACATGTTGATATTTAGTGTTGAACTACAGTAAGATCATGTGCCTCTGCACTTACTCCTGATTTCTCTCAACATGGCAACACAAGAGCTGTCAGTCAATACATGAGAAACAAAATAACTGTTACTTATTTGAAAAAGTATTTCCTTCTAAATTACAAAGTAATGCGTTACTTTACTAGTTACTTAAAAAAGTAATCTGATTATGTAACTCGCATTACTTGTAATGCCTTACCCCCAACACTAGGGCTGGGAAAATAAATCGATGCATTGTGATTCGAGAAATGATTCAGCATTGATTTTCCGAATGCATGGCGATTCTTTCTGGAGTGGATTCTGAGCTTAGTGTTGAACAGCAGATGGCGCTGAATGCTTTAGAAACAGATGAACGCTGCTTGTTTCCAAATCCTTACACACACTTGAACCTAAAATAATTATTCATAAAATTAGAAAAGGTTGAAGCGAATTACAAGAGTGTTGACAGTGAGCTGTGTTTACATTAATCTGGCCTCATAAAATCATTCTGAGCCGAGGAGAGATTACAGACTCGGCTCTTCAGCGCTCTTCTTCATCAGCATTTGAGTGTGTGGATAAAAACTAGAGTAGAGCGCTATCTGCTGTTAAAATCTGAGCTCAGAATCCATTTCGGAGAAAATCGTGATGCGTTCGGAAGATCTCAGAATCAATCCACGAATCGAGTCTGCATCGATTTATCGTCCCAGCTCTAGTAATTATTCATGGGCTTTTATTTTGTTTTCATTTTAGTTTAAGTTTTGGTCATTTTGTTATGTGCTTTGTCAGGTTTATTATTATTTTTTAAACATTTCTGTTTAGATGTAATTTATATTAATTTCTATTTTAGTTCTGGCAATTTTAGTACTTCAGTTGCAACTTATTTCAGTTTATTTCAAGTTTTTCATCTTTTTTTGTTTTTCTTCTGTTTATATTTTACTTGCTTACACTTTATATTAGGCATTCTTAACTAACTACTACTATTTGGTACTGTAGATGTATTATGTATGTGTATATATATATATATATATATATATATGTGTATTGTAATTACAAAAGCCTTTAAAGCATATAATTGACATCTGTAGTTGCACTGTTAACTTCACCTTTAACCGTAACCCAGACCCTTTCCCCAAAACTAACTTTAACCCAGTCTTTAAATCCAGTCTTCTAGGTATTTAATGGTAGTATATAAAGCCACCTAATAAGTAGTAAAAATAGAAATAATACAAAATAATAGAATAGAAATAGTAAAAATAAATGTATTAAAATGACATCTTATTTTATTTCAGCTTTATTTCAATTGCTGAATTTTTTGCTGAAGGTGTTGTTTAATGATGCCAACGTATTATTACTAGTATTTGATTTATTTATTTTTTTATTATTTTTTTGTGTATGCTGTGTCTGTGTAATCTGTTTTGTGGTTAATATAAATTTAAAAAAAGTTTTTTTTTTTAGTTTTAGTTAACAGTAACAACATATATTATTAATAATAATAATTTGTATATGCTTTCTATGTAATCTATGTTTTGTGGTTTTATATAAGTTTAAAACTACATTTTTTTTGTTTTAGTTAATAACAAAAACAACATTATTTTGGTTGTTTATGGTATTAGTTTATTATAATTTCTTTAGTTTTTTTGTATGTTATGTCTGAGTAATCTGTTTTGTGGTTAATATAAATACAAAATTGTAAAATAGTAGTAAACTTTTATTTCTAGTTAACAATAACAACGTTTTTATTATTATTATTTTTTTTTTTTAAAGTTTTGTATATGTTGTGTCTGAGTACTCTGTTAATTATGAAATTATGCCATTTAAATTCGAATATAATACAAATATTGATAATATTTAAGTGCAAAATTTGACAGCCCTAGTTGTGTCTGTGTTTTGTGGTTAATATAATACACACTCTCAGAGACAGGAAGTGTGTTCCTCACTGTGTGTGTGTGTGTGTGTGTGTGTGTGTGTGTGTGTGTGTGTGTGTGTGCGTGTGTGTTGCAGTGGTGGTGTGTTATTCATACACCAGCACCACCTCCACTCCACCCAGCGCATCGGCTCCCAGCAGCAGCAGCACAGCAGCGGCCGTTAAATCCCCTCGACCCGCCAGCCCTGCCTCAAACGTGGTGGTGCTGCCCAGCGGGAGTACGGTCTACGTCAAGAGTACGTCTCACACACACACACACACACACACACACACACACACACGTCATGCTCTCCTCTAGAGCTGCACGATTGTGGATAACTGTGACCCTGGACCACAAAACATAAGCAGCACAGGTATATTTGTAGCAATAGCCAACAATACATTGTATGGGTCAAAATTATCCATTTTTCTTTTATGCCAAAAATCATTAGGATATTAAGTAAAGATCATGATCCATGAAGATATTTTGTAAATTTCCTACTGTAAATATATCAAAACTTAATTTTTGATCAGTAATATGCATTTCTAAGAACTTCATTTGAACAACTTTAAAGGAGATTTTCTCAATATTTAGATTTTTTTGCACCCTCAGATTCCAGATTTTCAAATAGTTGCATCTCAGCCAAATATTGTCCGATCCTAACAAACCATACATCAATGGAAAGCTCATTTATTCTGATGATCTATAAATCTCAATTTCCAAAAATTTACCCTAATGACTGGTTTTGTGGTCCAGGGTCACAAACTGAGAATGACGATTTTTTTTTTTGTCTCAAAAAGAGATCACGATTCTGAACTAAACAAAATAATATGTGACAAAATATTAATTGCTGAGATCTATTTAAAAGTGTTTAATTTAATTTGAATGAATTATTAAACATTTTAATATATAATATGTATTTAAAACGTAATACATTTAATACACCAATTTTTTATATTCGAATTATGAAAAGTGGATTGAATGAATGATTCAATGACTCACTCATAAATACTTACATTTACATTTAGTCATTTAGCAGACGCTTTTATCCAAAGCAACTTACAAACGAGGACAGTTTATTTAAAATTGACCATTTTTAATACTTCACTTGTTTCATTACTGGATGACAAGATCGCGATCATTTAACAATTAATCGTGCAGCTCTACTCTCCAGTCAAGTCAAGTCACCATTATTTATAAAGCGCTTTTTACAATGCAGATTGTGTCAAAGCAACTTTACAGTATTAAACAGGCCAGACGAGAACGAAACGCTATTTCGACACACTATTTAATACTCTATTAAAGCTGTGTGGCGTCTCGTTGTGTCCGTCAGGTGTGAGCTGCTCTGATGAGGACGAGAAACCTCGTAAGAGGCGGAGAACCAACTCGTCTAGCTCCTCCCCTGTGCTCCTGAAGGAGGTGCCTAAAGTGGCCACGCCCATTTCCAAGACCATCACGGTTCCAGTGAGCGGCAGCCCCAAGATGAGCAACCTGATGCAGAGCATCGCCAACTCGCTGCCGCCGCACATGTCACCGGTGAAGATCACCTTCACCAAACCCTCCACCCAGACCACCAACAGCACCACGCAGAAGGTCAGGCGCACTTCCTTCCTGTCACGTTCCCACAATCCTGCGCTGCTTTCCTGTCTTTAAGATGCTTTTTCCTCCAATAGCACCACAGCTGCGGTGTGTAATAATAATACACACACACACACACTATCATCTTCGCCGTCTGGCTAAAGTCAGAACTCTCCTTTCATCACAGACATTTGAAAAAGTAATTCATGCATTTGTTACATCTAGGTTAGACTATTGCAATTCGCTGTACTTTCAGATAAATCAGTCATCCATGGAGCGACTGCAATTGGTTCAAAATTCAGCGGCTAGGCTTTTGACTGGCACGCGCAAATTTCAACACATTACTCCCATTTTGTCCACATTACAGTGGTTACCTGTTAAACTTAGAGTGGAATACAAAATTAACGTTGGTTTTTAAAGCACTTCATAACCTTGCACCAACTTATTATTGTTGTTGCACCCACACAAATCAGTGAGGCCGCTCAGATCCGGGTTTTTAGGAATTTGATCGATTCCTAGATCCAAACTAAAACACCGTGGTGCTCGAGCATTCGCAGTTGTTGGCCCAACGCTTTGGAACAATCTCCCGGTTGCCATTCAAATGATTTTTTCATTGTCTATCTTTAAAGCTATGCTTAAATCGCACCTCCTTGATCGTTTTATAATGACTTAATGAAGTGTTTTTATTTTTTTAGAATTTATTTTTTTGTTGTTTACTATGCCATGTAAAGCACTTTTGTCAACCTCAAGTTGTGTTAAATGTGCTATATAAATAAAATAAACAAACATATATACACACATACATATACTACCATTCAAAAGTTTGGGAGCAGTAAGATTTTTTATGTTTTTTTAATGGAGTCTTTTCTGCTTATCAAGGCTGTATTTATTTGAGGTGAAATATTATTGCAATTTCTAATAGTGGTTTCCTATTTTAATATACTTTAAAATATAATTTATTTCTGTGATCAAAGCTGAATTTTCAGCATCATTACTTCAGTCTTCAGTGTCACATGATCCTTCAGAAATCATTCTAATATACTGATTTATGATTAATGTTGAAACTGTTGTGCTGCTTAATATTTTTTTTTGGAACCTGTAATACTTTTTTCTTTGATAATAAAAGTTGGAAATACCACCGCTGAAAAGTTTGGGGTTTTCACTTTTAATACTTAAATTTAAGAATTCTACTACTTCTATTTTTCACTAATTCATTAATGCTTTTATTCATCAAGGATGCATGAAATTGATCAAAATTGACAGTAAAGACATGTATAATGTGACAGAAGATTTCTATTTCAGATAAATGCTGTTCTTCTGAACTCTCTATTCATCTGTGAATCCTGAAAAATAAAATCTATTGCGATTTCTACAAAAATATTGTTCAGCGCAACTGTTTCCAACATTGATAATAATCAGAAATGTTTCTTGAGCAGCAAATCAGCATATTAGAATGATTTCTGAAGAATCATGTGACACTGAAGACTGAAGTAATGATGCTGAAAATTCAGCTTTGATCACAGAAATAAATTAACAGATATTCACATAGAAAGCAGCTGTTTAAATGGCAATAATATTTCACAATTTTTACTGAATTTTTTTATCAAACGAATGCAGCAGTGGTGAGCAGAAGAGACTTAATGACATCAAAATCCAGCCACAAATGCTTGAATGTTTCTTCAGAGCAAATGAGCACTATAAAGAATCACTGAATCATATGTTTGAATGATTCATTGAGTCGACTCTGTGCTGCAGGTGATAATCGTGACCACGTCTCCCAGCTCCAACTTTGTGCCAAACATCTTATCCAAGTCACACAATTACGCGGCTGTTTCTAAGCTGGTGTCGAGCGCCGCGCTCTCCGCCTCCAGCCAGAAACAGACCATGGTGATCTCAGCGGGCTCCGGCGCGGCCCCGGGGCCCAGTCCTGTCGCTGTGACGACCATGGTTTCCTCCACACCTTCAGTGGTGATGTCCACTATCGCGCAGGGTGAGTGTGTGTGTGTGTGTGTGTGTGTGCGTCAAGTCACCATTATTTATATAGCGCTTTTTACAGTGCAGATTGTGTCAAAGTAGCTTTACAGTATTAAACAGGGAAGCAGTGTGTTGTTCTCCTCTGGCCAGATGAAACCAGCAGTTTAATTCTAGGCTGCAGCAGAGTCAGTTTGTGCAGAGGACTCATCTGGTTCCTGTGGCCTTGTCCCGATGGCCATCTAGGAGACAAAGTCTTCACTGGGGATCATCTAGTTGACATGGTCTCCGCTGACATTCAGGGCTGTAGAGGTCATCTCTAGGTGCTGATCCACCATCTAGACTGGATACGGACTGGATCCAAGTGACTGCAGTGACCATCTGATCTGGATACAAACTGGATCTGATGGCTACGGTGACCTCGGAATAAGAAAGAAGCAGACTAATATTACCGTAGATGCCATTCTTCTTACGATGTAACAAGTACATTGGGTGTTATGGGAAGTATTCCCAGTTCTGGTTGATCTAATTAATGCAGCCTAACAATCCTTTAGCGGGTTTGAATAATAGAAATGCGATAGTGTATTATGTGTAAGCCAGGTGAAAGAGATGGGTCTTTAATCTAGATTTAAACTGACAGAGTGTGTCTGCCTCCCGAATAGTGTTAGGTAGATTGTTCCAGAGTTTGGGTGCTAAATAGGAAAAGGATCTGCCACCGCAGTTGATTTTGATATTCTAGGTATTATCAAATTGCCTGAGTCTTGAGATCACAGCGGACATGAAGGACTATAATGCAGTAAGAGCTAGCTGAAATACTGAGGTGCCAAACCATTCAGGGCTTTATAAGTAATTAGCAATATTTTAAAATGTAAACGATGTTTAATAGGGAGCCAGTGCAGTGTAGACAGAACCGGGCTAATGTGGCCATACTTCCTGGTTCTAGTAAGAACTCTAGCTGCTGCATTTTGGACCATCTGGAGTTTGTTTATTAAGCGTGCAGCTTATCAGTGGTGACTATCTCAAGTTGATGTCCATATGGCAGAAATGTACGGTAAAAATCAAGCAGTTAGTTAATGTCATGAAATCAAGCAGACGGTGTACACTATTAACAGCAATGATTATATGTTGCGATCAAACTTATAGCTAAATTTGGTAGTTTTGTGTGTTGTCTGAGGGTTGGCATCATCTGAGGTCTTCTTGGGGTTGGCATCATGTCTTCTCAGGTGTTCAGTCACCTCAGGTCTTTGTAAGGGCTGGATCCTGACTGAAGCTTTTGTAATTCTTGCAGAACCAGAAAAACTAGCATAGCTGCTGTTCCAACTAAGCAAAAATGGTGTGTTCAACCCAAGCAAAAGAATGAAAATGTGCATTTGATCAGATGTAACTGAAGTACAAGGTTATGAGATACATTATGTGAATGCTTGGCTAAAGAGATTGACAGAGCAGCCATCAAATGTTAGACAGTGTTCTAGGTTATTACATGCAAAAGTTTCTGGTCCTATAATTAACAATTCTGTTTTTTCAGAATGTAATAGCAAGAAATTACTAGTCACCCAGTTTTTCACATCAGCTATGCATTCCTTTAGTTTTGCAAATTGGTATGTTTTGTCGGGCCGTGAAGAAATATAGAGCTGAGTATCATCAGCATAACAGTGAAAGCTAACACCATGTTTCCTAATAATATCTCCCAAGGGTAACATGTAAAGCATGAAAAGTAACGGTCCTAGTACTGAGCCTTGAGGTACTCCATACTGCACTTGTGATTGGTATGATACCTCTTCATTCACTGCTACGAATTGATGGCGGTTAGATAAGTACGATTTGAACCATGCCAATGCACTTCCTCTAATGCCAACATAATTTTCTAGTCTATTCAAAAGAATATTGTGGTCGATAGTGTCAAACACGGCGCTAAGATCCAGTAGCACTAATAGAGAGAGACACCCACGATCGGATGATAAGAGCAGGTCATTTGTAACTCTAATGAGAGCATCTAAATCCTGACTGTGTGTGTGTGAGAGAGAGTGTGTTTCAGTGTGTGATTCAGTATGTTAATATGTGTGTGTGTGGTTCAGGGGGCTCGTCCGCGGCGGTGAAGGTGGCCTCCACTCGTCTGCCGTCTCCCAAGGCTCTGGTCAGCTCTCCATCTCAGATCCTGCAGATTCCCAAAGCACAGCAGACGGCGGTTCAGTCCATGTCTCCTAAAGGCTTGCAGGCCTCGTCTCCTCAGAGCGCCAGCATCGCCGCCGGAGGCAAACCCACCATTCAGATCAAACAGGAGTCTGGTGAGCACACGAGACAGCAGATAAAGCACAGGGCTGCACCGCTAAAGGCCTTTTCACACTGAACGTGAAAATTCGACGCGAATGTTTGGCGCGATGACGCTTTTGAATCAAAACAATCGATCCCTATGTGGCTATTCACACCAGGTGCGATCATTCGCGGCGCGAAAAAAAACGAGGAATTTTTTTTCCCCGTCGCTCTGTGACAAAACGGGCCATCCATTCAGATTTGAGCTTAGATCACATGACCGGAGCAGCTGCTGTTGCACAAAAGGGTGAAAGTAGTGGTGCTGTTTCCAAAAGAGTATTCTGAGAGAGAAGAGGATGCGTTCTTGTTATCGTTGGTATCTGAGAACAGATTTATTCTTGCATGTCCTTTATGCATAATATCATTTCTAATAATTCTCCACTGAATGTGATCTGAAGAGCACTGTCCATTTTCTTCCACTTGCGCGAGTGTTATGAGTATAGTGTATGCATTTTTCGTTTTTTTCGTATTCGTCATCCTTTCCTATCAAAATGCTTGCTACGGATGCGAAAACGCAGAAAATCGAACCTGGTACGATTTTTTTTATAACAGACGAAAGTTTCAGAGGCAGTGTGTAAACGTGATTGACACAACGTGAGGTCATATTTATTTTTTAACGTGCGAAAATTTCGTACGATAATTTCATTGTGCAAAGACCTTAAAAGCGTGTTCACTGTAGATCTGTCAATCATGGGATCATATGTCCTGCCATTACATATGAAAAAATGAGAGAAACATTTTTCTATACATGAAATATGAAAGCAAATAGACATATATGATTATAGCGATATATTTTCTGTGTGTGTTTTATGCAGCTCATGATATTTTTATAACAGTAAAGGATTTTTATGACAAATGAGAAGCAGGTGTCGCACTCATTCCATTAATAGACACACAAAGAGTGCTTGTTTGCCTTTTATAGAATAAAAATCGACTTTAGATCTCAATCGGAAGTTATTACAAGCGCTCGATGATGGTTTAAAGTGAGTTTTAAGCAAAAACATAAATAATCACATACATTTTCAAATGTAGCTTGCTACTAATTGTAGTACCTCTATTTATATTTTAAGATGTATTTTTGTAACCATTATAGATAGTTTGTGTTAAAGAACCAGACTTTATTAAAAGTTAAAAAAATTGCCCTGCATTTATTGTGTGTGTGTGTATGTGTGTGTGTGTGTGCAGGAGTGAAGATCATCACGCAGCAGATGCAGCCCAGTAAGATCTTACCCAAACCCTCCAGTGCAGGGCTGCCCAGCAGTAGCTCCGCCCCCATCATGGTGGTCAGCAGCAACGGCGCCATCATGACCACCAAACTGGTGTCCACTCCCACAGGTACACACACATCTCTCATTCATGTGTGTTACAGTACAGGGATATACGTGCGTTTGTGTTGTCTTCATGTTGTTTTGTTAATACTAATAATTCTCAGATTATATGTTTTGACAAATTTTATATACTCAAATAAAATTCATTATCAGTATTGTATATATTCAGTGTCTATATGTTTGTGTGTGTGTATGTGTATATATATATATATATATATATATATATATATATATATACACTGAACAAAATTATAAACGCAACACTTTTGTTTTTGCCCCCATTTTTCATGAGCTGAACTCAAAGATCTAAGACTTTTTCTATGTACACAAAAGGCCTATTTCTCTCAAATATTGTTCACAAATCTGTCTAAATCTGTGTTAGTGAGCACTTCTCCTTTGCCGAGATAATCCATCCACCTCACAGGTGTGGCATATCAAGATGCTGATTAGACAGCATGATTATTGCACAGGTGTGCCTTAGGCTGGCCACAATAAAAGGCCACTCTAAAATGTGCAGTTTTACTGTATTGGGGGGGTCTGGGGGGTCCGAAAACCAGTCAGTATCTGGTGTGACCACCATTTGCCTCACGCAGTGCAACACATCTCCTTCACATAGAGTTGATCAGGTTGTTGATTGTGGCCTGTGGAATGTTGGAATGGTGGAATATTTTCATCTGGATCTGATAAACAACTTAGAGGATAGCACCCTTTGTTTGAACCCACCCATTGCTCATGTGACCAAAAGTGTTGGAACAGATTGACTTAAACTAGATTAAAGTGAATAAGACTTAATATTTAGTTCCAAATCCTTGTTACCAAATGTATTGTTACATGTGACTGACAGGTGTGTTTTGTTGCCCTGATGTGTCCTATTACATTGATTATTCAAACAATAAATAACACTGAATGTCTGCGCTCAGTTTCAGATTTGAGTTTTGCCTGTGCAGACTGCATTTGTAGTTAAAACCAACGTGGAACCAAATCAGTCAGAGCCGTTGCACAAACATTGGCCAAAGAAACCACTGGTGTACTAAGTAACAGACCTCGAACAGGTAGACCTAGGAAAACATCAGCAGTTGACGACAGAAACATTGTGACAGATGTGAAGAAAGACCCTAAAACTACTGTTAGTGACATTAGCAACAACCTCCAGAGGGCAGGAGTGAAGCCTGGAAAAGCATCACAAAAGAAGAATGCAGAAGTTTGGTGATGTCAATGGGTCACAGGCTTGATGCAGTCATTGCAAGCAAAGGATTTGCAAATAAATATTAAGTCTTATTCACTTTAATCTAGTTTAAGTCAATCTGTTGAGTAAAGATCTAACATTAAGCGCTGCGGATCCTGAGCGTCCCTGACAGATATCTTATCGTGTCATCTCTGTTAATATGCATGTTAATGAATGGGTGGAGAGGTTTCCTGCACTGAACTGGTGACTGGTGTGTTTTAGGCTCTCAGGCGACGTATACTCGGCCGTCTGTCAGTCCCGCTATCGGCGCGCGAGTGGCCACGTCTCCCGCCGGAGCCACGTATGTCAAAACCACGAGCGGCAGCATCATCACAGTCGTGCCCAAGTCTCTGGCCACGCTGGGAGGCAAGATCCTCACCTCCAACATGGTGTCGGGTAAGAGCTGGGAACCATAGTATCATGTATCGACCATAGTCAGAAATATGTGACCACAAAACCAGTCATAAGTGTCAATTTTTTGAAATTGTGATTTGTACATCATGAGTAAGTAAGCTTTCCATTGATGTAGGGTTTGTTAGGATAGGACATTATTTGGCTGAGATACAACTATTTGAAAATCTGGAATCTGAGGGTGCAAAAAAATCTAAATATTGAGAAAAGTGCCTTTAAAGTTGTCCAAATGAAGTTTTTAGCAATGCATATTACTAATCAAAAATTAAGTTTTAATATATTTACGGTAGGAAATTTACTGATTATCTTCATGGAACATGATCTTTACTTAATATCCTAATGATTTTTGGCATAAAAGAAAAACTGATCATTTTGACCCATATAATGTATTGTTGGCTATTGCTACAAATATACCTGTGCTACTTATGACTGCTTTTGTGCTCCAGGGTCAGGGCTTATTTGTTCCATTATATTTTAATATATTAAAATATTTTTATTGTGTTGCGTGTTATGAGCAGGAAACACCGGCACGCTACTGAGTTCAGCGAGTCCCACGTCTCATTCTTTTTTTTTCCAAATATATTTATTGAACATTTTCCAACTTTAGCAGAACACACATGAATATAAACCACAGTCATTAGGAAAAACAAATCTGCAAAATAAACATAAGCATATTTATCCTAGGCCACTAAAAAGGAAAAGAAAAAAATTAGATACTCAAATTAAGCTAATAACCACACTAAATAAATAGAGGTAGTACAATACAAAATCTAAATCTTATGCACTTACTTGAGGTACATGAATAGGAAAACTCGGTAACACTTTATTTTAAGGTGTCCATAATACAGAGTAATTACCTAGTTAAATACTTAGTAGTAGCCGTTGTACTTACATGAAATAAAATGTACTTACCATGTAACTAAATTATGGAACAGCCTGTAATTACAGTTTGTAATTATGTAGATGTAACAGGCAGCTACTGTTACACATATGTATCAGACCGAGTCTGTTACACAGCTACTTATCTAACCAAAAGATTGTTACATATGTGTTGCAGACTTTATACAACATAATTATAAATGTAAGTACACAAAAATATGCTACTTAAAATAAATAGTATCAAGATTGTACTTAAGTGCACTAGTAGTACACATATGTGTAACAGTAGCAGTAGGTCTGTTACGTATGTGTAACAGTAGCTGCCTGTTACATCTACATAATTACAAACTGTAATTCCAGGCTGTTCCATAACTTAGTTACATGGTAAGTACGTTTTGTTTCATGTAAGTACAATGGCTACTACTAAGTACTTAATTAGGTAAATACTCTGTATTATGACAACTTAAAATAAAGTGTTACCGAAAACTCTTCCACAGAATAGATGACAAATCAATCCCTAGGTTATTGATATAAAGCTTCCAGACGTTATAAACCTGGCCTGGCTGACCATTAACTGAACTTATTCCAGTTGGATTAGTTCCATTAAAATCCTGTGCCATCCAGATATAGTTGGAGTCTTATCACTTATCCATCTTATTAATATGTTTTTCCTGGCTGCAAATGTGAGAAGATTGTAAAGTCTCTCCGCATCTCATTCTAACGCTCTGCCTTCACAGGAACCACCACCAAGATCACCACCATCCCCATGACCTCCAAACCCAACGTCATCGTGGTGCAGAAGACCACCGGCAAAGGGACCACCATCCAGGGTCTGCCGGGGAAGAACGTGGTGACGACGCTGCTGAACGCCGGGGTGAGGTCAAAAACTCCCATTCCGCTTATCGATTCCGAGTTTTGATTCCAATAAGATAAAAAATCCAGTATAAAAAAAATGAAGTCAAACGTTTATTCTGTCTTTTTACAAAGCATTCTGTTGCAACTGAATAAAAGAACACTTAGGCCTACAAGAGGAACTTTTGCCTATGCTTTTAACAAAAATACCACAGCAAAAACAACTAGACTAATACAAATTTCAAATATTAAAGTGTTGAAGACAAGTAAATAGCCAGTAATAAAAATAGGAACAAACAAATCAGTTAGCAGTAGCATATATAAATACAACTGAACTAAATTTCAGGAACAGAAACTTTACTTAAAAGTTTAAAAACACTGCATAGTTTTCGTTTCATAAATAAAATATAGGTTAATTAAAGTTATTAAAGATATTCAGTCAAGATCAGTGAATGATTTTCTTTTGTTGTTTGATTAACGTTAATAATAAGCAGCACGTTTATTATGCTGCTGTCTCTTTAACACCGAATGCATGCATATCTAAAAATACTGTACTCATGCGTTTTCTTTCTCGTCTGTTTACGTTCACTTAAGACAAAAACGGCTGTGTTTATGATGATATACTGATGTAGTTTTCTGGACACTGGTCGATAAATATAAAATATGTCAGTTCTGGCCCGGAACAACCTTTTCTGCAGTGAAATGCACGGAATGATTTTTTAAAATTTATTTATTTACTTATTTAACCAGGAAGGTCCCGTTGAGATACAGTATCTCTTCTGCCTGGGAGTCCTGATCAAGATAGGCAGCAAAGGACAAAGTTACTAAGAAATATATATCACCACACAACGAACAAACACAAAACACAATTTTCTAAAAACAAAACAAATCCTAGTCAGTTTTGGACACAGGAGCTTGTGCTTCAGACGTGTGTACTGCATGCAAACAAAGCACAAGTTCTTTCCGTTCCTGCACTTAAATAATATAAAATCACATTAAAATGCAATGCAGAAATCATTAAGCAGAATGTCTCATCGAACACCCGGTTTTCTAAAACAGACTTGGTTTTCCATACCCAACCCTAGTACTTGCTGATGTGTGTGCGGTGATTCATGACACGAGTGTGTGTGTGTGTGTGTGTGTGTCAGGGAGAGAAGACGCTGCAGGCTGTGCCCGGAGCCAAGCCTGCCATCATCACTGCATCGCGGCCCATCACCAAAATGATCGTGACGCAGCCCAAGAGCCTCGGTGCCGGCGTCCAGCCATCCACCAAAATCATTCCCACCAAGATCGTCTACGGACAGCAGGGCAAAACACAGGTCAGACGCCGGCTCACTGCAGTCAGCTACAACCAGAAAAACACAAAAAAATAAATTTTTATTACTTGAAATAAAATCTAATTTAATTTAAACAAAATAAATATACAGTAGTCAACATTTGAATTGGATCAAAAAAGTTCATCAAAGTTTTTTTTGTGACCCTGGAGCACAAAAGCAGTCTTAAGTCGCTGGGGTATATTTGTAGCAATAGCCAACAATGCATAGTACGGGTCAAAATTATCCATTTTTCTTTTATGCCAAAAATCATTAGGATATTAAATAAAGATCATGTTCCATGAAGATATTTCGTAAATTTCCTACTGTAAATATATCAAAATGTAATTTTTAATTAGTAATATGCATTGCTAAGAACTTCATTTGAACAACTTTAAAGGAGATTTTCTCAATATTTAGATTTTTTTGCACCCTCAGATTCCAGATTTTCAAATAGTTGTATCTCAGCCAAATATTGTCCTATCCTAACAAACCATTTAACAAACCAGTGACTTAAGACTGGTTTTGTGGTCCAGGGTCACAAATAAGTTGAAATAATGCAGGCTGATGGCTTCAACAAAAGCAAATACCATTGATTAACAACCTTGCAGTTCACAATTGCTCTGTCTTTAATGCTTTGTGAGTTATCGTTAAAAATCAATTCTCCACTGGACAAAATTAATGAGATTTTTACTTCTGACTGTTGCATGCTGTAATCAATTATTAGTCAGATAAGCAGCATTATATTGTAGATGGTTGTCATTGGTCTCTCAGTAGTAGACATTATTCAAAGCAAGGACAAAACGTTATGCTAGTTCTGCCATTCTTTTTGCTATTAGATTGTTCAATGAATGTAATGTGGATGCTTAGGTCCTTTTTGCAGTTGCACTTGTATGTTTCAAAACTTTATATTTTTATTATATGTGCGTGTGAATGGATATATATATTTTATGTATGTAAAGACGTGTATGTATATAGGCCTATATGTGCATTTGTATATCTTTTATTATTTTTTGGAGTAGTATTATTGAATATGTTCTGAATTTTGTTTTTGTATTTTATGTTTTTCTTGCAATTTTATCTTACAATTTACTTTCTGCTATAATTCAATCTCAGTATTGTTAAGCAAAAAAGTAAATAAACCTCAAAGTAGCAGTTGATTGTGATTGGTCAGACGCTGCACTGTTAATGATCTGTAATGATGGTGTTGTGCGCAGGTCCTGATCAAGCCCAAGCCCTTGGCGTTTCAGACGGCGGTGGTCAGCGAACAGACCCGTCAGCTGGTCACCGAGACGCTGCAGCAGGTCTCACGCAGCGCAGAATCCGCCGCCGGATCCGGCCAGGAGGGGACGCTCAAGGACGACTCGCCCTCGTATATAGAGAGCAGCTCGGTGACCTCCGACAGCACTCACGGTCAGCACACTAATGCATCTCATCTGCTTAGGAGTCAATGCATCCTAGAATCAACTCTCTTAAAGCAGTGCACCCAAGAATCCACATTCTGTCATCATTTACCCACTAGGGTTGAAATTTTCCCACCGGTTAATCGACGTGTGAAAACACCGGTAATACCGGTATCACCATGGGGGGGTTTCCCTTTTTTCCTCATTTTACTTCCCTTTTAAATAGCTTAAAAGCGCCGTGCACATTTTACTTTCACATTCAAATTAGCAGCAATTTGGCGTCAATTGCTTGAATTCAATTCAAGCAACATTAAAATACAACGTCAGACTCACTTAGCCTATATATAAATCATAGAACTTTTATTAACAAAACAAATTAAAATACACCATGCTATAGGCCAGCACTTCTCAAAGTCCGGACTTCAATCAGGGAATTCAATCCGGACCCGCCTCCAGTTCCTATTTCAAGAGCGCTAATTATATTTCCTACTTTGATAAACGCATGTTAAACTTTTAAATCATTTGTTTAGTTTTGTTTTATGTATTTTTGGAGATGGTCTGAAATATTTAAAGCAAGATATTTAAAATTTTCATGCGTTACATTTGTTGTCATGACATCCAGTGAGCGTTTGACGTAAAGGGGCGACACTTCACTGCTGTGTATGAGTTTTTTTGTTATCACTTAGATTATGGTCTTTTGGCTTATAGCAGTGTCCAGTGTTTCCCATGCATTGATTTATTTGTGGCGGCCCATCACAATATCAAAACTGACCGCCACAAATAGATTTCCCAAAAGGCTTCTACTTGGTTGAATAAACTGAGCACTGCACGTTTTAAATTCAAAATGCGGCGCGGGAGTTTTTAAATGTATCTTTGAAAAGAACCCACCAGAAAAGCTCGATGTCATTTTCATTTCATCTTTCCTGTAATGTCTGATAAAGTAGTGTTTGTGAGCGCACTTATTTGATTAAACCGCTATATCTCCCGCTCCAGCAGCGCCTCCTGCTGGCAGAGAATGAATTTGCAAGTCTGTGGGAAACACTGGTGTCTGTCAGCGAACATAAACAAAAAGCATGCTTCAGAATTGTTTTGAGAAGTTGCTTAAGTTTTGAGCCGTGTATTATTACTATGAATTAGGCTACTACTACTACTAGCCTACTATTACTATCTTGTACCCTGCAATAAACATTTAGGCCTGCTCAAACTTTCTTTTATGAGATGAAGGGGAAAAAAGAAAATCGGCCAGAGAAAAACCCATTTCGGTCGACCTCTATTGCTGACACTTAAATAAATTGTTTTGCCACTTTTGCACTTGTTATTAATGCATTTTTAATGCAAAAAGCACTCTATTTTTTTTTTTTTAAAAATTAGTGTTTATTTGTTATGCATTTTTATTAAAAACAAATTTTGTAATAACCAATTGTTCCGGACCTTTGACATTGATGAAAATTCAGCATTTCAGAAAACTTACTTTTTTACGTTACTTTTGAGTTACTTGGGCAGGGCTTGCTTGTTTGTTTATAATATATAAAGTTCTTCTTTTACAAATGTAAAAGCCTTTCTGTCGTCGCTCGGCTAATGTCCGTCCTTTGCACTGAGCTCTCTCCTCCGCATCATGAGTAGACACGCCCCTTACTGCTGATTGGCTACAAGTTTGTTTTGGTACTCGGCCCCGACTCAGTTTTGTGAAGCGTTTTTGAAAAAATACATACCTCACCTTTAAGTGTGTAAGAAGGCTGTCTCTCTGTGTTCAGATGCTCTGCCGGTGGTGCACCTCATCACCTCCAGGGGGCAGGAGTGGACGGAGCAGGAGGTGTCTGTGGAAGCGAGTCCCACCATCATTTACCAGGACATGACAGGAGAGTCTCAGTCGGCCACATCCACCATCAAAGCCCTGCTGGAGCTGCAGCAGACCAGCGGTGCGTATCTGAGCATCTCTGGCGCACTCCTGCTGCATTATATGCATTATATTATATTAATGTATTATATTATATGCATGAGATAGTTCATGGGGCTTCACGATTAATCGAATAAGGCACGCAACATATTTCATAGTATTCTAAGCAGTGATAAAGGCCGTGTCGATTAGCATTGCATTATTATATACTTTATTATAATGAAAATTATAATAATACTTATAATAAGAACTTAGATAAATCATATTGTCATAGTCCTGTGTTTATTAGTCATGTTGAATCAATGAAAGCAGTTAAATCTTCTGTTTATTCAGCTGTCTCTATAGGGATTTCCTAGGTTTCTTCTGCGTGGTGTATTTGGAGTTTCTCTGGCCTTCGGATGGAGATTTACTACTGATCACAGAACCGTGCTTCACTGACAAGATGCGCATGACTATCGCAGCTTTTACCTAAACGCGATTGCGATTTAATTTTGATTTATTGTGCAGCCCTAATAGTTCACCCAAAAATTATTCTGTCATTAATTACTCACCCTCATGTCGTTCCAAACCTGTAAGACCTTTGTTCATCTTCAGAACACAAATTAAGATATTTTTGATGCATTCCGAGAGCTCTCTGACCCTCCATAGACAGCAAGGATCCTAACACGATCAAGGCTCAGAAACGTAGCAAGGCATCGTTAAAATAATCCATGTGACATCAGGGGTTCAACCGTAATTTTACGAAGCTATGAGAATACTTATTGTGTGCAAAGAAAACAAAAATAACGACTTTATTCAACAATTTGTCTCCTCCGCTTCACCCTATAGCGCCATTTTGGAGAGTATCACATACGTAAACAACGTGTACTGTTCTGTGTCAGCAGCACCGTACGTGGATACGCTGTTTACATTGTTTACGCTTTGATCTGAACATAAACAACATATCCGCGTACATACAATGGATTATGGATTATTTTAACGATGTCCTTGCTACGTTTCTGATCCTTGATCGTGTTAGGATCCTTGCTGTCTATGGAGGGTCAGAGAGCTCTCGGATTTCATCAAAAATATCTTAATTTGTGTTCCTAAGATAAACGAAGATCTTCCGGGTTTGGAACGACATGAGGGTGAGTAATTAATGACAGAATTTTCATTTTTAGGTGAACTAACCCTTTAACGTGTTTGTGTGCTGTTTCAGTGAAGGAGAAGAGCGACGCCAAACCCCGCCAGCACACCATCGACCTGAGTCAAATGGCAGTGCCGATCCCGGTGACGGCGGAGAGGAGACAGTCCCCGGAGCCGTCGGGTCAGAGCGCCGGAGAGACGGACGCCGTCACGGAATACATCCCCATCGGTAACATCAACACCTCGCTCTGCTCAGTCACTGAATGTGGCTTCAACTCTGGGGCTGGCGCTGGGTTATAAAAGTCATAAAAATTGCATGTCACAGCCTGTTTATTTAACCCATTTAATCCCACCGGTCACAATAGTGACTGTAAAAAAGGTTTTCATTTAAAGCTCTAAAAACCTTACTGACAGGTGTTTTAGTGCACTTCCTGCAAATATGGAAAAAATTAAATATGTGCTGTTTCACATGGTTAGTGCAAATTGTCCCATGACCAGAGCAGTTTATTTCCTGTTTGCACCTGGAGAAGATGATGGCTGCATCAAAGCTCCAAAACGAAAGGCTAGTATTCAGGGCTTAAAGTTCTCCGGCACCGTGCGGCATTCGGCTGTGGGAAAAAAAAAGATAGTCCTACATTTAAAAAAAACTTGTTGATATCACGTTCGAGTTCACGAGTTCGCCTACCAATGGTATGAGAGGAACACCGCTTTCACTCTCAACCAAACTGACATTACTAGCCAATCAGAAGTTTTTGCTCTTATAAACACGAGACGCACATAACAGTATCTAGAGCCGCAGCCCTGATGACTGGAAAAGAAGTCTGGTCTCGAGCGCGACGCACTGAAAAAGCTGCGAGGCCCAATGGTCAAAGATATCACTCTAGTCTAGCGCATATTTACACAGGAAAGCTATTAAAAAAGCAGCTTTGTAAACAGCTCATAGTAATCACGTCATCTCCATAAAAACTATATGATTGTCAGAACGAATTTTAAAAAGGTCCTGTTCACACATGATGTCTTAATGGTAATTTACCAGTTAAGACTGAATGTGTGAAAGGCGCTAAACTCTTCCTCTGCATATGCTGTGAGTTTGGGTTACTTAATGGTAATCTGGGAAAACTGTGTGCATTATCTCACTAGATTTGTAACGTGAGTCATTTATAAACCTATGCCAACACAGGCTAATACATCAACATATTTCTATATGCTGAGTTTGCATGTGAAATGAAATGGATTTAAACGTCGTTGAATCACGCTGTAAAGTACAACACCAGGCCGTTGGCGCCCTCTGCTGGTAGGCTATTTGTTATAATACATAATGTAGGCCTACTTAAGTTGGTTATGTTCATAATTATTATAGGCATATTGGTGTGTGGTTCAATAAAACCATGTAATTACTTGGTTTTGATACTTTATTTAAGCTAATTATTATTGCTTATTTGTTAGTTTGTATGTAAATATAGTCATATGAATGCGTCATTTTCACTTAAGTCTATTTGTATTACTAAAAAATATCAGATTACTCAATTGTCAAAATAATCAGTAGATTACTTGATTACCAAAGTAATCGTTAGTTACAGCCCTAGATTAGTTAAAACATTTCAAAATACAACTGCATTCTTTTACTTTTTGTGATTAAAAGACAAATATTCTGTCATCGAAAATTTCTTTAAAATAGTATTAAAATATTGTGAACCTAGTACAGTGGGGGGAAAAATTATTTGATCCCCTGCTGAATTTGTACTTTTGCAAAGAAATGATCAGTCTATAATTTTAAGGTTTATTTGAACAGTGAGACAGAATAGCAGACAGAAATGACAGAATAACAACAGAAAAATGCATTTCAAAAAAGTTATAAATTAATTTGCATTTTAATGAGTCAAATAAGTATTTGAACCCCTATCAATCAGCAAGATTTCTGGCTCCCAGGTGTCTTTTATACAGGTAAGGAACTGAGATTAGGAGCACTCTCTTAAAGGGAGTCTCAGCTTGTTACCTGTATAAAAGACACCTGTCCACAGAAGCAATCAACCAATCAGATTCCAAACTCTCCACCATGACCAAGACCAAAGAGCTGTCCAAGGATATCAGGGACAAGATTGTAGACCTACACAAGGCTGGAATGGGCTACAAGACCATCGCCAAGCAGCTTGGTGAGAAGGAGACAACAGTTGGTGCGATTATTCGCAAATGGAAGAAACATCTCCCTCGGACTGGGGCTCCATGCAAGATCTCACCTCGTGGAGTTTCAGTGATCATGAGAACGGTGAGGAATCAGCCCAGAACTACACGGGAG